>JBCFXI010001089.1:0-77516 GCA_038496175.1 Ampulex compressa
TATATATATGTATATATATATCTATATGTATATATCGTGGCCGTATTATCCCCGAGTTTCCACGTCGTATTAGTCCCTCTCGGTGAAAGCACCCGCCAATTGACCCCTTGACCTCTTGTAATCGAAGTTTCTTATGGATATCGACGCTGTGACTCTACTTTCATTCTTCTTTGTGTTTGATACGATACTTTAAAAGATAAAGAAAATTATTTGAAAAGAGCAATGGGTTATTTAACGACGCATGAAGGATTTTTTGTTGTGGAATAATCTGCTGTAATAATAAATAATGATTTAGAAAAGGTGAATTTTTAAACCCGTGAAATTTAGAAAGAATTTATATGCGGAATTTGCTTACATGAGGAGAGTATATTTGATTCTTTGATCCTCCTTTTTATATTGACCTTTTAAACATCTTCCCTTTAATAGTAGAAGTGTAATTATCAGCAGTGTAACATTTTGGAAGCCAAGTTAATATTAACCTTTTTCAATAGATGCGACCTATACAGCCGCAGTTAATCGTGTAGTTCGTTCAATCTAGTGGAACGTAGACCTGAACAAAAACAAAGCAAAAAGCGTTTCCTCGTATATTACAGTTGTTGTGACTAGGAGAAATAGAGAAATGGGTAAGGGGGATGGTGACAGCGGAATATTATTAAAACAAACGGGGAGAAATATCGGTGGAAATGAAAAAACGTGTAAGAAAGGAGAAGATGTGGGAAAAAGGCGAGAGTGGAACGCGGGAAATGGAATGGTAAAAATGCTTTTACGCACAATTAAAGAGCCAAGTTTAGGTTCGAATTTGTTTTACATCGAATTTAATTCAAGGTTCGATAATCGAAATGTAAATAAAATAATTGACTTTAGTAAGCAAAAAAAAATGAAATTAATAAAAACAAATAAATACGTTTCATAATAAACGAAATTAAATAAAAAATTATTTTAATAAGATGAATAACCCACTCCCTAGGTGTTTTAATATATCACAATACTTTTATCATACGAGGGTTTAATATTGCTTTTTTAACCTCAACGCAAATCAAATTTTTTTTCTCGATTTAACATTCATTATTACACAGTTTAAATCAGACATTAAATAGTTTTGCTCGGTATCTTTAAATTATTTCATTAAGGAAAGTGTACTTTGTAGTAAGAATATCCGTGTTTCGAGAGAAGTATCCGAAACAAATAATTCTTGCGGCACAAATTTATTTAAAACTGTCAAAGCAGAGTGCCTGAAGTATACTATAGGATAATTGAAAACAGAAAGCATGGGCTGAATCAAAGTACGTAGTAAAAAGCCTCGACAAGCCAAGAGAGGACGAAGACCATGAATATTGATCGTAGAAAATGCGATTAACCTTTTAATGACTACGATCGGTCTAAAAAATTTGCATGAAATTTCGATCAATAATTCAAAACTTTCGATTACGGCCAATTTTCGGATAATTTTTCCTGAGGCTATGACGTATAACTCTTTATAGTTTCGAGGAGAGTTATGGAATCTCCTTACACCGCGAACTACGGGAAGATTTATCTTCCCTGATACTTTCCAGGTAGAGAGCGGCAATATGCATTCACACATCGACTTATATAACTTCGAGAAGTACCACTTTATTTATCGGATCCCTATCACTTTGCAAAATTATTTTTTCAATATCTATCTCATCCATCCTGCTCCGTTGTTCGAACGACGCAAAATATTTCGTGCATAGAAGGTCGAAGTTTATTAAGCATAGGGTCCCAAAGTCATCGCCTTTTATTTTGCAAGGAATAATGCTACACAGTATAGCCTCGAGATTCTCAAAAATTTACAGGAGTTCCTAGATAAAATATTCGCATTTCAAGCACCTTGAATGAAGGTGGAAAAAAATGACTCGTAAATTCTTCGGTCGCCGGCGAATCTTCGGGGATATGAGAATTGCAGATATATGAGACGTCTATTCCGAAGTTGCCGTTGCCTTTCTGCCTCCCCCCCCCCACCCCCTCCGTAGGGCTATCAATAAGATTGATTGTGTCTGATATGGATAGTCGGTGGAAACCTCTACAAGAATAGGACGCATCAAATTTTCTTACTGTTAGATTTAAAGTGGCGTCGGAAACGGAAGGATGATAGATTCTATTCAATTCTGACGACCGTTTCTCCTTATAAGTCGAATCAAAGATACGAATCAAATCCTATATAGAGAAAGAGCATTAAATCAGAATGATGATCGTGGAAGAATGGCTCGTTACGTAAGAAACTGAGACTTGGGCTGCGTTGTCTTCAATAACGTGTTAAATATTAAATTTTATTGTAAATCCACCAAAGGATCCATCATTGAGAATGTACGAAGACTGTGATGATATAAATACCAAACCTTTTCGATCGTTTATAAATGCTCGGAGAAAAAGTGTTTAATAGCAACAAAATTTCCAAGGAATGTAACGAATATAAGAAATACTTTGCCTATACAAGTTTTTAAACAGTTTTTAAATGAATAAAGAAAAAAATAAAATATACATGGAGAAGTTCAGAGTATCAATATCGCAATAAAATTAAGCCTTGCGCTGTACAAGAATTTTTAAAGAAGGAAAGTGGGTTTTGTTCTGCATCATCTGTGATGCAAAGTCTATTTTCATAACCTAATTTTACACTTGCACAGAATTGTGAGCGATGGTGAAGGTCGAATATACTTTCTCCTGCGAATCTAGGTTGTGCAAGATTAAACGAGCCGAAACTTTGCTTAGGTATATCTACTCCTTAGGTGCTAAATATATTTTGTATGAAATTATTAATCTCACGTGCCAACGCGGTGGAAAATCTTGGCCACGAGGTTATTTCGGTCTCGACTGCATTCCATTTATCGTTAAAGATTATCACGTCCTGCCGCGGATGCGGCTATAAGTTTAAACCGACTCATTTGGCCACGATCCATTAGGCTGATTTCCGTTGCAGCTTTAAACGGAGTTCGGATCGTTTCGAAATTCGAGCGGAATTTCCTATGCCAATGAAGTCCGTGCTTCTAGTCTACCGGGGATTTCACGTATGCATCCGCATTGAAGTATTTGTCGTAAAAAGAAATGGTCTCAGGAACGAGTATCGTCCCTTGGCCATCATGTATGACTATACTTATCTTAACATTACACAATATATATTTCACATATATATATATATATATATATATTTATCTTAATATATTACATATACATTGCACGATAAATCTTTAGGAAGAAGTGTCCAAGTTTTTCCGCAATTTAAGACTTTCCGCAAAAATATCATCTTCAATTCACTTGTACGTTATTTTCTTTTTTTTATAAGCCACAATTCCAAGATTAAAGTTAAATTGCATTCAAGTACGTGTCCCGGCCATTCCCAACTGGCCGTAGCAATGGGGAAACGCGCTAATAAATCGAGGTCATTAGCCGCCCTTTGTCCGGCCTTTAATGGGCATTCAACACGTATAAAATGAAAGGCTTAAGAATTCAGCGCGAAGGGCGCGCTGGCCTCGAGAGTGCCTCGAATTTAATACCCCAAACTTTCTTGGCAATATCAACGTGAGAAACATTAAATCCAATAGCATTTCTGAGAGAGCTTTCCCATTTTAAATTACGACGCACGTCGGGCAACTTTCTTTTTACATATTCTACAGTGGCCAGCGGGCGAAGAAATATCCTAGGAGGAGTAGCGAAAGAGGGGAAGATCGATCCTCCGGGGGTAAAAGCTTTCGAGCACATAAGCCGCGGGGTTTTGCGGCTACGATACACAGGGAGGACACAAATCGCGCGGTCAAGTGGCTTCTTTGCGAGGATCGAAAAACAACCGAGACAATTCCTGAGCACGACGTAAGGGAACGCGGCCGATCGATTCTTAGATCATTGGGCGGAGAGCAGCGAATGCTCGCGCGGCTTTTCCTCGAGAGGTAAATCGTCGAATACACTCGGATCGGGGGTGAGTCTTTCCGCAACTAATATCCGCCGTTAATGTCAAGTTTCGAGAGTTACGCATTACGTAGTTGAAGCACCTCGAGCGTAGTTATCCGGATATGCGGCGTCTGTTGTAATAACTTCCAAATTGCCGGTCCACTCGCGACTCGCTATAATTATAAACCGAGGCCTCGGTTACAATGAGCCACGAAACAATCGTGAACGACGGCTCCATTATAACGACAAATTTGGGATCGAGCCTCGCAAATTGTTCGACGAGGATCGAATTTGCGGGAGTAATTCAGTGCGGTGTGCGAGGTGTCTAAGCCGTGGTGTCTGGTTGAAATAGGAACAACCTATTTGAAGTAAAACAGAAGGAAAAGTCTCTAAGGACAACGATTCTGGCGTATAAAACCAATATGTGGGCATAACTTTATTTTTAGAGAAGTTTTTACAGAAGGAGTTTTGAGTATTGATTATTTGATAGAGAGTTTGGTGGAGTGATAAGAAGTACGACCTCCAATTCCATATCGGGCCTCGACTCTTATGTATTACCAATAGTTTCAATAATTCTCTGTATATACTTCAATCTTTAATAAATTATATTCTTTACCTTTTTTTTTTACTATATTTTTACATTTTACTATACAAGCTTTTTAAAAATTCCGATGGTTTCGAAGCATCGCCCCGTTTACGTGCCTGATTCCTCAATCAATTATCGTTTTTTACACGGATTCATGGATTAGTGCCAATCGAAAGTTTACAAGTTCAACGACGTTGGTCGTACTCAATTTTTATTTTTGTCCTTTCGCCGTGAGATTGTAGGATCCACGAATAGAAACTAATCCACGATGAAGATTTCAAATTCACATTCATTCTATTATCAGCCATTTTGAGATTGTAATTCCTGGCACGTATCGAGTTTAACCATTGTGATTCTATATTACACATCCTGTAATACATCGGCCACACCAACGTTGAAGATATCTCGCTTTTTCTGTCTGTGGTCATTAATTAACGGATGTACGAGTTATGATATAATAACCACAACGAAAGATCTGCTTTTGTTTTTGTTCAGCGCGTTAACACCGAGAGGGCAGTACGAAATTTGAAGTACCGGGTAATTAGTCTCGTCCAAAGTTGAACGCGTTCTTTGAGTATCATCGTTGATTTCTGCTAGGCTAACAATCATACGAAAAACTGCATTCTTACGATTTGCTTGTGAAAATTCGTAAGTTAGCGTGAAAATTGATCTGGATAGGCACAATGCCGGTATCACTTTTGATTTTGTTATTGTACCTTTAAATTATATATCGTGTATGTATTAATATTATACCATTTTTTTCGTAGAAGATGACGATTAGCACCCATTTTCTACGAACAGTCTGGCCTTTATATAATCTAAAAATGCTGATTCCATCGTGATTCAATGCATACGATTATACTCGAGTCTAATGATCCATAAGCCAAAGTTTTTAATTAAATCGCCTTCGAGAAATCTTAAAATTTCCACGGTAAGTAAATCAATTTGATAATCATCCTCCTTCTCTTCCATTCTCGCTTCTTTGCACAGTCAAATTACCGCATAGATAAAGGCCGCGGAAAGTTTGCTTACGAAACCGATGCTACTTAAGCTACTATTCCAAAACCGCTTCCAGTCCATTATCGAGGATATTCCGGCTAAAGTCAGAAGTCAAAGAAGCCAACGAACGAAAAGTTCGTCGAAAGCGCGCAACCATAATCCCCACGAATTCTTGCATCGTTTCTTAGACTTCTCGGCTAGAAAATTCTTGTGCAAAAGTACATGTTGCCTCGGCAAAATCAATCTGGACGGAAAATCGAGGATGTTTATACAGTTACAAATTTGTTCATAGAAAACTAGTATATTTACTTATTTAAAATACAGCATTATATTTCTCTTTCTAATGTCACTTGCCATTGCGCCAATAGAACAATTGTATTTCGTTACGATGATAAAAGCTGCAATAATCTTTATTTAATTTAATTTAAATTTGATTACTGCTTATTTATTGTTATGCAATGAACAATTTTTTCCGCGATGTGCACACGCACGCACGCACACACGCGCACGCGCGCGTATGTAGGCACCGTAGAAAAAATTTGGGCCGTTGCGTTGCAAAGCCGGGAATCGAACTCGGGACCTTTGGCTTCCAGGGCGACTGCTCTGATCACTGAGCTATCCAAGCCCCCCGCACAAATCACCTCACAAACGACTATTTATGTCTTGGAGGAGTTTTTAAATACATAAAACATAAATATATATATATACATATATATATACATATATATATATATATATATATCTAATATAAATATATTATACATCTATATAAATATCTTAAATTTACAACTACACAATCTTACGAATATTAATACAAAAGAAATGAAATTTAAATATCACAACCCCATAACCACTTCAATTTACGAAGTAATTTAAGCTACCTCTTGAAAAGCTTTAATAAAACTGAAACTGGACCTCGAGTTCCGTATTGAAAAAAAAAGATCGGGCAGATTTACATAAGACATGAACAAGCCTTAGACCACTAGCGCTTAAGTTCGAAACGAATGCAAAAAGAAAACAGGGTAAAAAGCTACTTGCAACGTGTAGACACGTGAACGAAGTATCGAGTCACTCGCTCGAGTACGTAAACCCAGCGAGCGCATTCGCTTACATATAAATACGGGCTTTAACTTTCCTCCTTACGCCGGACTACGATCGTTAAAAGTAATTGTTTCTGGCACGTAAGCCGAGGATAAAAATCGAGTGTCCTTTGGCCAATGCTGGCCGACATCCGGCCCGTTATCGTTTCCATCTTAGACCGATGCCGGCGAATTGGATCCATCCCGCTCATGGTGCAGCAATTTTCTCCGCGTCCCGCCGTGCCAAAAATGTATCGATAATTGGAGCCAACGAATCCTCGGGGGTCGCGCCTGCAGTGACTCTCCACTGGAGCTTTTCCATCGACTAATTCGGACTGGGCCAACTCAGATCGTATCGTGCATCGACGACCCGAAACTTTCCGAGAACTGCACATAAGTAAGAATAATGACAATTTTCTATCCAATATTTTTTTCGAAATCTGAATTTTCGAGGAATTTCGTTATTATTGATCTTTATCGTAAGCGATTTGATATGGACGTACGTTGAAAATGTTAGATTTGTGTGAATGTGAAGAAGAAAACTATATTACAATCGATAAGAAAATGTACTTGTATGGTAGTAAACAGCAAATAAGAATAGGAATATAGAAGTACAGTGGTGTTGTGGACAAAATCTCGGACTTCCACGTGGGAAGTTCAAATCCTGTCCATCACGTCTAGTTTTTGTATGTAATAATTTTACTGTGACTCTGCTGGTTCAGCACTTATTTTAAACAGTAGGTCCTAGGCCAAACGACAGAAGTAGTTGGTGCCAAAAACGAGTCTAAAAAAAAGAAAATAAGAATACTTGATATTTAAAAAGAAAGGGCAAATAACGTGTTTGACAATCCTCGACTAATTCTTCGTGAATGTCTCGTCTTAATCTAATAAGCAGCATGGCAAGTATCGTTTTAACGACATTAATATACGTTTTGACAAACAAGTGCTTTTTGAGTATTTAATAAGCAAAACTAGATAATACAAATTTGATTAGGAACTGATCCTTTGAAGAACGAAATATCAAGAAGCGTGTGAAAAACGCGATTTAAGAATGTTAATTAAACAAACGTCTGTTATAATATACGAAAAACGGGAAGTAATTAGAAACCTAGAACATTGATGCCTGAGATGTTTATATATAGAAAGATAAATGAGAGAGATTCTAGAGAGATTCTTTTAAACGTTTAGTTTGATTATCGCTGGTAGCAGATAGTCTCGACAGAGATGTCTAGCTAAATATTGCTTGGCATGAACTCTGAACTCTGTAGACGGTTTCCAGAAATCCAAAGCTCTATCCACTAATCCAGCTTGTCACTAGTAACCGATTGGTGACGTATGCCGCACATGTTAGCTTAGTCAAGTGATTTACCCTCAATCACCTTATCACACCTGAGAAATTAATCAGTTCTCTACTATCGAGCTTTGGTTTGGACTAACCCTTCGATGAAGATATTCTTCAAATCATTGAATATTGGTATTTTGGTTTATTTTCATTTAAAAGGTATCACATCCAGAGTAGTTGAAAATTGTATTTTATTCGTTTATCGAGAAGTTATGCACAAATGAGCAAACTGGTTCAAAGTTATGGAGGTCGAGGTTCCAATAGCTTGTACCAAATGCAGAGGCCGAGCACTCATATAGAATTTCGAAATAACGTGACGTCATTAAAGGTGAAATGCAAACGATGGATTAATTAATTTACGCAAGGGACGGCTCTGCAGAGCGCGTTGTTCGATATAAAATATTATCTCGTACAGAACGCTGGAGCGATTTTGATTGAGAAAAAAAAACGGACTTGTTAGTGATTCGTATTAAGCGTTTGAAGCTCCGATAACGCTTACTTCAAAGACGCTTCAAATTACTTTTGTTCACACTTAATATTTTACTATCAAAATTGGAATTAATTCGTCTGTTCTCACATCGTCCCTGTTTTCTCTGTTCATTCTATTTTTTTTGAACATCGTTACCTGTAATCATCACATACATCGACAAAATCCTATCTGAAACATTTTTCTAGAATTTATGTTATAACGACGACGATCATATGCCAATTGAAAATATATCGCATCGATAGGCAGGATGTCCATCATTATATTGTACGTAATTGGATAAGTCACGATAATTTGCACATCGTTGACTTTGAATTTTGCTCTGCAGATTCACTACGGATTATGCATTTCAAATATGGCACTGACGTCAGACACGAGGGATATTAAATCTGCTTCTACTAATCAAGTACATAAACTGTTTTTTTTTTTAATTCAATTTTTTTTTTACCGAAAAATAGTAATTGTGACTAGAAAGAGTTAATACATTTCGTTGCCTAACATTCGCCTCTAATTTCCCCTCTAATGAGAAGCCCGCCAGCGAAACGCGGCGCAACTGATTATCACGACTGATCGATTGTCTCTAATATTTGCCACCGATTTACCACCCTGATCAATGCCTATACGTTAAACGATAGGAACAATTGGCAATTGCTCTCACGTCGCGGATATTTGCTCGAGAATGATTAACATGAGTCCTTCACCAATCTGCGCGAGTGGGTTTAGATGTCTGTAGACTCGACCCATATTTCGTTATTCCGAAAGCGTTTGACTGGCGCCAAAACGATGGGATTAATCGTTCGATCGTTAGAAAGATTCGACTGAACGAGCAAATTTATGTGTTCGCAAAAAAGGGGGTTTGCATTTTCTGATCTGATAATTTCGTTATGTTTTTTCATCCAATAAATTTTTGTAAAAGGAATGCGCCAGTGTCTGGATGTTTAATCGCTCGTGGTGCATGACTTTTAAATGGTTCAACGAGGTGCACGGTTATTACTCGTGGAAAAAACATTCTCTCGCGTTTCATTCTTATGATCGATCCTGCAGACCTCGTTCGTACACTTTTAATCCCTGGATCGTCACTGCGATTATCACGATTACGTGTCTTAATCGAACTATTGAGTATTTCAATATTGTGACCGATACAACAATTTTGAATACAAAAAGTCGTTCTTTAAAGCTCCCAGTCGCTTTTACGCCTGTCAATTCAGTAACTAATTCTGTTTGAAAATATTATACTTTTGTTCGATTACTCCCAGGATTGTATATAGTATAATCGTTCTCTCAAATTTCAACTACCTTATCCTTAAAAACGTCTCTGTCGCCTATCTTATCTTGATAATCGCCCTGGAAGAAAAAACGAAAGAGTGAAACTGCTCCATTCCTCCCTGCGCTAAGGAGCAAATTCAATTCTGCCTAAGGCGTACGGCGTTTCTGAAATATCACTCGCACGCAGCTCTTTTAATTTTCCAGAGGGACCACGCGGAATTTTTAAT
Source organism: Ampulex compressa (assembly GCA_038496175.1). Classification (NCBI taxonomy): domain Eukaryota; kingdom Metazoa; phylum Arthropoda; class Insecta; order Hymenoptera; family Ampulicidae; genus Ampulex; species Ampulex compressa. Next base: position 9,887 of record JBCFXI010001089.1, read on the forward strand.
GAATGCAATGATAAAAGAGCGGTAGGAAAACCGAGTTCGCATCAATCATGGGCTTTAGCCGTGGTTTTTAATGGGATTCGCGCTAGAGGAAGTGAAAGGGAGGAGAGGCAAACACAGGAGGATGATACGCCAGGCGTTTCTCGAAAAAAGAAAAGTATATTTGTTTCGCAACAAAGCGGAAATTCTAGGCGGATGGTTATCGAAGAGGGCGAAATAAGAGTAACGGCAAATTCTGTGCTTCGAGGAGAAAGACCTGAAAGTGGGTTGGAGAGTACGATGAATCACGAGCTCCTTATATTTCTGATATTCCTCCGATAGGGAGCTAAAAGCGAGAATACGCGACGGACGAGATGCTTAATATTGCGTGAGTTTCATGCAAAACCACGCGAAACCTTAATAGCCCTGCTGTTTTGCACGAAGCAACGAGGATCCTGGAATCCTTGCAGAATTCCAGAGAGTGAATATCGCGGAATCAAGAAATATAAAATATTAATCGCGTGTAAAGTGCAAAACTCAATATGGAAAAGGCTTGAAGCTTGAACTGATTATGAAACCTGGAAAAAATATCGTTCGATAATTATCTTACAATTTTATTAATTATTTCTATAATTTTTTTGTACCGTAGCTTTCGACCAAATCCTCCAAGAGCGTTAATGTGCTCCAGTGGAGTTTTGTTTAAACGACTGGTTTCAAATTTGTCATATGCAACTTGATTAAATTACGACAATGCCGTCTGAATCACCTGATATACCAAGCGAAGTTCGATTACACAGTCCGTATTTTACAGCTTCTCCAGGAACAGAGCACTCTCTGAGCACTCTCTGAGGAGAGATACGAAACCCAGTAACCCAAAATCTAAGACAATCAAGAGAGCGAGGTAAATTATCCCTCATCCAACTGCATGGAACAAAGCTACGACCGGTATCATGCGCTTTCCTACGATTATACCAAGGAAAATCTCGCGCATGAAAATTATTTCATGCCCTACATATCTTTACCTTGGCAAAAATAGAACGTTCTTAAAAAGAAAAGGTATAAAAACAAAAAAGAATATAAATAACAATATAATAATAAAAAAAAATCATTGTTCCCACACGATAATGTCGATTCGATCGACTGAACTCTACTCGAAAAAGACCAGATGGAGGATAACAATGTGTGAATAAGCTGCTCGTACAAGACTACAGCAAAATGTATCGTTAGTATATAAACAAAGTCGCAGAAATGTTGACAATGGTAAGAATGAAGCACATCGTCGACGATTTAAGAATAAAAAAAGGAAACGAAGTTATAGCTGAAACTCGATGGTCTAGTTCGATTACATTAACGAAACTGTCATACATCAGGGGTATCTCCTACCGTAAGTATGCCAACGGTGCATTTTAGCAGTTCCCAATGGCGCTGCTTGAAATTCAGCCGCGGTGCGGTGCCTACCAATGGTCGAAGTACAATTTAATCTTAAAGTGGCTTAAACTTCAAGGAACAGGCAACCCAACCGGTAAGAGCCTTACGCTTTCTACGTGTACAAACGCTATGGTTAAGCTGACTATAGAACTTACCGCGTTATCTCTACGAAGCTAAGGTCTGGATTTTGATTCGAGCTACATTTCTGAGATAATCGTTCTTCTCTCCGCAAAGTCTCTGGAAAATCGTACATTTTGAAAATTCGAGGATGCAAGCGGTTTCCTAAGCGGCTCCGTTTCCCTTCGCGTCGTCTCAAAGCGCCGAAATTCGGAAATGGCCAAGGAAATTCTGAGTAGTTCCTTTTAATTTTATCCTAATTCCGATTTAGCCTCGCCCTATCTGGTCCTCTCTGTATAATGAAGCAGCCCATGATGAGAATTGTCCCCCTCCCGCCCTCCCCTGAGAGCATTTAAGTATCCGAGAAGGACGTTGCATATTAAGGAGGAAATTAAGCCGAAAGTTAGATCGGTTGGTTTATATACTGATCGAATACTGAAAACGTAATTCTGACGTTAGTATAATAATGTGGACTGTATAGATCAAGAGCAAGAGCAATTTTTTCACTGATATTTCTCAATTCTAGACGCGCTTTGACAAATAGTGTCTAAAGTCAACACCTTAATACGATATGTTATAAATGATGACTTTATCGATTCCTATATCTTTGTATAAAATGTATCAGGGTCTTAGGATAATTATCAATAAACCTTGGTTAATTAAATCAGATAGAGTGTCAATTAGTTTAAAAGTGTTTCTGCTCGATCAAATTTCCAAATGAACTCCATGCATTAATACAGTGGGTCAATGAATTTTATTCTATGTACCTGAATTTAAAAAGTCACTATAAGTTTAGAAACCAATGAGAAACGCATTATAACAGTTACGAGATTTCTATGTCGGTATTACGAATTTATTAGTCGATCAAGACACAAGTTACCATTACGATAGCACCGCAAAGCACGATACACGAGTCACCAACAAAGTTATCACTTTCCATGACAGACGTATGCGAAATAATGCGTTATCGTTATTTGCACGGGAAGAATGGCGGTGCATGAAAGGCGATGCAAAAGCCGTAGGACCATCGTTAAACACGGCAAACATTGGCAACGTGGGAAAAAGCGGCCCGAACAGATCTTGGCGCCGTATTTTACAAAAACGCGGCGTCCAGCCGTCAAAATCCGTGATATATCGCTCCGTGTGTTAAATAATAACCGACTACAGTTGTGTATCGCTCGAGCAAATATTGCGCGTGTTCTCTTCCCGAGAAATATACTACGCAATATACGGAGACCTATGCTTTCCGACAATAACACACACCGCGTTGTTCCCATTCAACAAGTCATACCGAAATATGGGTAGGACATTATCGCCCCTTCTCTCCCTTCTTTTTTTTTTTCGCAGGAGAATACACCTCAGCACACACCAGCGTTGAATACTTTCACTACTGATGTTTTCTCTGATGTTTTATTGTCTCAGCGACGCTTTTTTCCTACGAACAATTTATTTTTTTTTTCCGGAGAGAAACAGCGGTGAGTGGAACGTTACTCCAGGCATGTCAACCGCGCGGTACCTGAGGTTTTAGTTATATCAGCGACACGATGTTAAGTTGGTACCGACTACGGCCCTTTGATTATATAACGTAGAGTTGTATGAGCTATAATCGAACAGGCACCAGAAACGACGAGAAAATCCTTTATTTACGTTTCGTCCTTCATTAATAGGACCTTTTCAAAAATACAAAGGTTATAAAATATGAATAGAAGAAAAATATAATGCCGTATACTGCACGACTATTGTGGTGAAATTATAATCCATAACCAAATGGAAAACATTGTGCGTTTGCTTTATTTTAAATGTTCAAAGACGAATGTATGCCTACTATTTAGCGCTCCACAGTTGCAAACGAAAAGGGCACGCAATGCTTTATATTTTAATGAATGGAAATAAACAGGAAGCATGGTGCCTATAAAGCGATCTAAATAAACAATATATCCTAATCCGATTACGTTGGCGTATGATGACGACTTATGGTAGTATGATCTATTTACAGGAACTATGTACATTGGGGAAAAACAAACTAAAATATCACTTACTGTAGCACCGGATCATGGTGAAAAAGGAAGAAAGAAAAAACCAATTTTGTTATAACCACACCATCATCACGTGTAGGCTAACCTTTAGCATGACTGTTAGCATGTTTGTATTAATAATGAGGGAAAAATCAAGCCGATTGCAATTGATGTAGAAAATATTAATTAAAACGAACAACAAGGATACACAAGCGGATTATTATATTTGACCCAGTACCAACGAAGCATTCGTGGATGGTTCATATGAAACGATGATAAATGCTTGTTCACCTTAGAATCATCTTCTTACAATCCTCAGTTCGCTCAGGAATAAAATTGAATGAAAGAAGTTGGGCGAATATTTGGATCCTTTAGGAGGGGCATATCAAATTCGCGAGCTCCGAGGAAATGATTAATATAGAGCGTCGTTCTTCCTTTGACGCCCAGATTATCAGCACTTTTCTTCTCTGATTTATGGAGTTTACGTTAATTAATGGTATTGCGCGCCATGACTGAAGCTCTGTCGTAAGAACTTCCATTATATTCGAACTAACGCAGTATCAGGCCACCTTTCGAGTTCTATATCTCGCGCAAAAGTGAGTTCTTTATTCACGATCGATCGTAGAAATGCTCTATGGTCTTTAAGCTATCTGGACATATACGATGCGTACAATAGGATGAACCGCACAATGGGGAGCTTGGGAATGATTGCAAACGATATTCTCTTATGGCTGCCTTGCGTAAGCAGCTTCGAAAGTTTCTAGAATTTAACGATAGCCACTCGCTGGACATAGTTTATTGTTCGATGTACCATTCATGTTTTCAAATTCACTTGCTCGTCAAGACACGAAATAAAATGTTAAAAGTTTATCGCAAGATATTGTACTGCCCTACGATATTAAATAATATATATATTAATGATTAAATAATATAAATAACATACATACTCTCCATCATCTGTCGCAGTTCGAATGCAACAGCGCTTTAGCAAACGGTTTCCTTTAGTCTAGGATACACCGTGCTTCTCAAATTCTCTTGATCGTATTAAATTTCTCGCCGAATTCGGCTCTCGAAAAATTCATTTTTAATGGCCTCGAGGCAACACGAAAAATCCCAGACACAAAGAAGTCAAACCGCTGCGACCGGGAAGGGGGTAAAATTTCAGGAATTTGCCGAAATCCAAGAGCGCATAGACGAGCTTCAAGGCATGCGCGTGCCGTTGCGAATGAAACTGCAAGTATTTCATAATAGCGAGTCAACGCTCGAGTACACAAGGGTGGATATTGTATTAAAACAAGAGCAGTTCGTTAGGTTTAATCGCGTCCCATTTGCTAGTGGAAAGTGAAGCACGAAACCGGCGCGGCTTTGAATGCGTCAAACGAACGTGCAGAGGCAAATATTACAAGCACTTATGCCCGTGAGAACGGGATTATAGTTTGTATAAAGGCAGCAAATAGGCGTAACTGTGTACTCTCGTGCACGTTGTGCCCGGGTATTATTCCCGGGTAAAAGAGCGATGCAGACGCGAAGCCAAAGGCTTTTAACGCCGTCATGGTATTCGTGAACAAGGCATAAGCGTCCACGTAGTTTGGTTAATGCACCGACTATTGTTCGGCACCGTTTATTTCCTATGATAGTTTTATTAAACAAACCTGTTTGAGATGTAAACCCACGTACCTAAATAGTGAAATCTCGATGCGTCTCAGCTCTTGATGTTCGAAAATGAAGGCTAAATGCGCCGTTGATTTTGGAAGTGAGTAAAGTCCATTTGTTAATTGTTTTTTTCCGACTGCACTAACGTGTACAACTTTAAGTTAGTTCTCATACACGACATTTTATGGTTATTGCAATGATTAAAAATATTACTTTAAAAGGAGCCTAGGTCCAATATATTATTAATAATGTACGAGAGTGTAGATTTTCAAATGTCCGAAGACAGTGACCTGAGTCATTTTAATTAAATGGTATTAATATACTTCTTGCTGCTAAAATTACTATAAAGTTATCAAAAAGTGCTGGAAAGAAATAACTTTTTACGAAGTAAAATGAAACAAGAGGATTTCATGTCAACAAGATTTTTGGAGACCGCAGTTTTTAAAAAGGTAAAGAATTTAAATGGAAAAACGATAAATCGGTTAAAAATAGGCTGGATGCATTTTTTGAGCAATGAACCGTATCAAATTTTCTGCAAGATATCAATCGATGAACATGCAAAGTTAAAAATCCTGAATTTATTACCATTGTTACGTGCACCGTCCCTATGCCTATGAAAAGGAAGGTGTTACGTGCACTGTCCCTACGCTTATGAAAGGGGAGATAGAGAGGCCAAACAATCTAAGTTATCGAGACCGGGCGGCTGCGAGTCACAGTCGCGAAACTGTACCCCAATCATAGCAGGAAACGGGGAAAAGATCCGCGAAAACATTAATTCCTTGACAACATCAAGAATTCTGAGAACCCCAAAACAAAACCGAAATCTAAGACGCATGAGATAAATACGCGTGCAGAGTCAGACCATGCCGTCGTCATTTTTCCATTAAAAAGGGGTAGAACTCTATCCCTATATAATAGGGTACTTTTGACCGCGGTGCACAGTCAGATTATTATTACACGGGTTTGCACCACGGTTCGCGACGGTCTCAATCTCCCTGCGTTTAAGTTTTAACAACTAAGGGTCAATCATATTGTGTACGTATTCGTAATCGAGTTTTTCTCCATTTAATAGTGGACATCCCGATATCTGTAGACTGCCTGAGGTGGACTCGACTGCGTATCGGTGTAACCGAGAAGACCAAGGGTCAGTTTGATGAGAAGTAAATTCAAACGTAAACTGCGCAATGGACAGGAACTCGAATTTAAGCCTTTCACCTTGAGTTGGAAAAATTAATAAAAGTCTTTGTTCCGAAAGAAGGTTTTGTTGACATCCTTCCTCAAACCTCCAAAATTCGCCCAATGTTGTTAGTAAATTTGTAGACACGCTTGACCCAAAACTATAGATTTCTTAATTTTAAAACTATAATTAGAAATCGGTAAATACAAGATTATTCGTGACATAAATTCGACAGTCGCGGATAGCCCGTGACACCATGTAGGGGTAGACCAAAAAAATTCAAAAATATTATATTAACACCACTTTATAAACATATAAGATGAATTACAGCGGCGAAATATAGGGATATGATGGAATTATGGTATATACCACAGGAACACCAGGACTTCTTCAAGCTCGTGCCGCATATACAAAATGTAGATGAGCGGTAAATTGTTATGTAATTCATATATTTAGATTACCTGAATTACAGAAGTTATGTTTTTGAAGTGTTATAAAGAAATATAAAATAAATTGAGTGTAGTTTTTTCAATTTGAAACATTTCTAACTGTATTGATTGGACTTGGGCTCCTTCAAACTCTATAACAAATCTAGTTGTTAATTTTGAAAATGGCTTAATTCCATTTGTGTTATGAAAACATAATATTTGTTTAATAATTTCTATTCTTATAATAGGAATTGTAAATTCAACTATCTTAGATACACCTAAGTAGTGTAACACATCGGTATCCTATACGTATATTTTTAACTTTGTCTTTTTAAATATCTTGTTTTAAATATAAATGGACTTAGGTCACTTTCAAAATAAACGGCTCAAATATCAAAATGACTTGATTAACGCTTCAGCTTCTATCGGGGATTTTTTTTAACGAATACGCCGTTTTTTACTTGAAAAATTAATTATTGCCAGAAATAAATATAATGTAAAGGTGAAACAATAAAATAGAGTCGCTGTTGTGTAACTTATTATTATCCTTACACCACGCAAAAACATTCGCACTGTCGACTTATCTTTGGACTCTAAACTTTGATTCATCGAACAAATAAATCTTTCACAACTCGATGCGAACTTTTTAAAAAATTTACCCACCCTGTTTCCAATTATAATTTTACACGGTCCGAACAATTAATTATGGAACGACGCAATATCGAAATGGTAAACGTAAAAATCGCCATTCAGCAGCTTTTTCAATAGAGAAGGGAAAAGGTATATCACGAAACAAAAACGTAATACGTCGAAATTTATATTTTCCTTTATGGCGTATCATGGATTATCAGGGGGTATCCCTTTTCGACGTTCTTTTTCTTTATCGTTTTACGTCACATGACCCGTAATATCACTGCGCCATTTCACTTGGGTATTGCAAAACCATTATTAAGGGAGAGGCTCTTTTATGGTCGGCTTAAAACCCTTGTCTATGGCGGCTGATACTCCGAATGACATTATCATTGGAACAGTGTGCGTTGGCTTCGTGAGATTAGGGCTGATCTTACTGAGGATTAGTTTCACAGCTCGAAGCTCAGGCTGTACTTATATCAATGCGAATTTCTGCCTTACCTATCCAGATATTACTCTCAATTATACTGACGATCAAGTTGCACGTACATTTGCGTTAGTCCAACAAATATCCGATCCTCTTTCGTGTGATTAATGCAAAATAAATTTCAGAACGTATTCGAAGCTCGATAATCGGGCGGCGGGAAATTCGCGCTCGTTGATTTTTAACCTCACCTCGAGCTTTTGAATTTTTAAACGGTTTTATTATGTATTCGTCGAAAACTGCGATGCGTATACAATGACGTTTTGGAGATGCATATCAATTCATAGCCGGCGTATCGAAACGCGCGTTCGTGAGTTTCGATAATCGATAATAATTTTCATTATATTGCATTGTTACTGATGTACAATGAAGCCGGAAGTTGGCGTGCACGCGGAATAATCACGGAATAAGTAAAATCGCGGGGGTTTCAATGGAGATGCTTCGATCTCTTGAGGTGCATAGTATATTCAAATACCTACAAAATAAGGTGCAAAAGCAGGAAGATATGTTGATATTAATATTTTTTCTTAATCAGCCAAACATTCGCTCTTTTGCTCTGTTATTTGTCTAGATCTATTCGTAATACATCTGATTAATAATAAACGATTAAAAGAGTGTTGTCGCTTATCTCATCAAGGTTGCTCCTAACCCTTTCCAGCCCAAATAATAATTTTTTAGTAAGAAAATTAAATTTTGAAGAAAAACAATTTAGAGGTACTTGATTATTAGAAGCAGATTACAACGAATGATGACAAACGGCGTCATTGGACTGGAAAGGATTAATAGTTAAGAATCGATAATATTCTTTGAATTGATCACGATTCAAATTACATTGAATAATATACATATTTATTAGCCCTTTACATATATGTCCTTATATATATGATCAATAAATAAATAAAACTGTTTTATAATTCAACATTTGTAAAATGCGTACTACCTGGTTTAGGTAGATTTAATATACGAAGAGAAGCTGGCGTTAATTAGAAGAGCTTCGATCCTAATAGAGCGCGCACGAATCTTTATCGGATACGCTACCATAATCCTGGCGCAATGTGTCAATGCACGCGCCACGTGCTTCGAACAAATGCGATTTGCTGAAATTTACTGCGCACGATATGCATACGTTCAGCCGCGTTAAAATAGCGCGTTCGACTGAATCGATTCGCATTGGCATCGGCGAGAATGGCGGACAATTTACTCGTATATTTCTCTCGCTTACTAGAATCATCTGTCAAGATTTGGAATGTATAAATACAACTGCTTATAAATACACGACTGCTTTAGTAATTGCTCGCTTACGACGCATCGATTTGCATTTGCACCTTGTGACCAATCGAGAATTTCCGCATAAATTTATTCTGATGCCACTTTAAAAGTATCAAGGAAGTATAAGACGATTAAAGGAAAAAAAACAATTGATGAGTCCTCTTCCTCGAGATCCTTAATTCTTAATAGTTTCATCCTAGAATCAAGAATATATAATTACGTCTATTTTGTACTAAAAATCGCAAAAATCCTTAACTTCTTAAAAAAGAATTGAGCTTGATCCATTATAGTTTAAATATAAAGAAAAACATATATGCGTGAGACTTTCGCGACGTAGAAATGAAACTTCTTAGATTCTAGCATTTGTTGACGATTCTATTATTTCAGGATTAGGAAATGAAGTTTGGTTGAGCAAAATCTCTCTTAATTAAATATCTTTTTTATTCGTCAATTTCCATTAATTAATACTGTAAGAAAGATATTATAGATAAAGAAAGATTTATGATATCTAAAAAATGATACAAATAATTTAATCTGTACATTTTCTAAATATTGAGAGAATACTGTGTCGACGGTAGTACCTCATCTGGTTGTAGACCAACCTTTATCAGTGCTGAATTTTAACTTGAATTTTTCATCCAATGCATCCAATTCTTCCAATGATGTACGCGACGGAGAGAGTAGAAATGATTCTTTCTCTCTTTCTTCTCAAATGTCGGTTGGAGTCAGAGAAGGAGAACCGTTTCAATTCTCGTTTCGATCAGACCAACTCACACTACCGTGGCTAGAGAAAATGCTACGCATGCACACAGTGCGCACTGCGTGTCCGTGTAGAGTGCGTATGACGCATTGATAGAAAGAGTAGAAACAATTCGCTCATTCTTTCTTTTCAACTGTCGCTTGAAGTCTTAAAAGGCGAAGCGTTTCACTTTTCATCTGATCCAAGCCGATTTGTCCTACCGCGCCTAAAGTCTTAAAGAAAAGAAGTCTTAAAAGAGTTTCACTTATAAAAAAGGACAAGAAAAAGAGGAAAAGAAGAAGTAGAGAAAAAATGCGCACAGGCGATTCCTGAGATAAATAAAAAAAAAGCGCTCCTATGATTACTCTTTTCAATAATTTTCCAAAGTCAAGGAAAATAGCACCCTCACCGTAAATTATTCTTCTATCGATCCCACAATGTCAAAAAAGGAAAATGCAAGAATCCGAGGAAGGCCGTGCGAGCCTGCAGCTCTCGATACTCGAGGGAGAAGACGACGATCCCGATAAAGATCTCCAAAGTCCGCTCTCCTCCTCGCCTTCCTCGCAAGTCGGTCGCAAAGTCAGGGAACGAGACGATCGCAGGGCGAAGAGCAAAGCTCAGGTACGAAGGGGACAGTACCTCAGTTATCAGGAATAAACAGTCGACGAGGGGAGGGGGGATCGCGTGTCCTATAAGCTCGTTAACTTCCGTCTCCTCGGCACACGGCTGTCTTTCGATCAGCGAAACGACGCTGAGGGTATAAATTTTCCAGCAGGGTGCATTGTCCCGTGGCGTGCCTGCCAGGTTGCGCTGGATATCCACCAGCGAGAATGCTCACCGACTTCTACCATGTTTTATATACGTATCAAACGTGGAAAACTCAGGCGCACACGTAACCGCGGTTGCACACACGAAATGTATTATTTCTGCGCGGGTGTCCTCTCGCATCCTCCGCCAGGCCAGTAGCGGATTAACCTTCTCCAAGCGCGCAGGAACGCAAGCACGCCGGAGGCTGATAAGAGCGCAAATAAAAGGCCGCCGAGTGGAAAATTTGCAACTTTCTTGAGCATACCCTCCGTGATATGCTTCGAGCACTATCTGAAAGGGACATTATTTTTGTTTACACATTTCTGTTTATTATTTTTCCTTTTTATGAACAAGCAGTAATTCTTGGCCAGACAAGGGGATATTGCACATTTATTTTAATTTTCCATCTGATATTATGGAGTTGGAATTTCGGTCGACTACTTGGGCTATTTGTGTGGAATTCGTCATTTTTAATCACTGGCGTGTAGCTCGATTATTAAATGATTTCTGAATGACAAAATTAAATTAAATTAATATCAGGAAATGATAATGTTTAAGGCGTGAAGTTAAATCTATTAAAAAAAATTGGGATGGAAATAATCGGACGTTAGGATGACTGAACTGGGACCGTTCTGCATTTCATATTCGATATTTTCAATTTTATTACTCATATCTTTTTATAAATGAGGAAAAGTTCTATAATGCTTATGCGATTAACGTACTTCCCTTCACATTTTGCACGAATAATACGCAAAATGTAATTGCACCCCTGGACGCGATTAACGTTGAATTATTGATACGCAGTCGTTTAGCGAATCGTTACAACGTATGTCTCTCGTTAATATTGCATATTGATTCGTGGATGAGTGATTTTCTTTACGTACGATGTATATGATAATGTACCGAGTTTCCGTATTGCAGTTATCTTCCTAATACATCATACTGTTTTTTACATTAAACTTATTTGTTGATTCTTCTTTGAATCTGTAAAATTGAAGAATGTCCCTGATGCGATGACGATTAGGATCTCGCAATGTTAGAAATATTTCTTGCCCCCCTACGGTGATCCGTCACTGTCCGGTCGTCCGTGTCTCCTCGTTTCTCTCTTTCCCTTCCATTTCACTGCAAGTGCCCATTTCTATATGGACGAGCAAACAGAGACGTACAAATGGATGGAAGGAGGGAATTTAAAGGAGGACAAGATATCAACTTTGAGGCCACTAACTCTTGGTACATGTGCCGATTGTTGTTATAGATTGCTACCGTATACTCGTCACGACCAGAATACTGCACTTTACGGTCATAAAAGAAACTGGATGTCCTTACCTTATGAGCGTCCTGTCACCTGTGCAACGACGTAACACACGATGTGCGTAAAACGAACTTTGGATCACGCACTTTGGCGTTCGTGCTTTAAAATAATATGCTCCACAACGGCGTTTAGAAGCGCAACGTAGTTTTCGACGTGACATTCTTAAAATATACGATGAGACGTCGAAGGAATAAACCCTCCTCCATGGTTTCGAAAACTGCTCGAGAATGTTTGATAGGAACGTCGAAGTTCGCCGTTAAATGTTTTAGATATTTCTCTCAGAAGGGAAGAACAGGTTCTTTAATCTTTATCGACATTTTTTAAAGAAAAAATGATAGAGGAGGAATGTCCACGATTCAGTTATTATATAAGAATTAAATCAGCATCGAACGACAGTTGTTTCAAGTATCGCGAAAGAATTTGAGATCCGAAGTTTTCCTGGAGTTTTTGGCCGTGCTCAGGCTGAACCTTTGTATTTTTAATCGCCCCGAGAATCTATGTGTGCGGATGGAAAAATGGTTGGATTGCCAAATCGATGCACTAAACGAGTTTAACGGAGCAGGAATAATTAGGGTGTTGGCAGCCCGCCGAGAGCGAGGCTCGCAGAACAGATTCGAACTGGAAGAGCGTCGCCATCCGTGCTTCGGCCATTACACGCGTTGCCACCCACAATTCTAACGTGTATTTCGTGTATTCCGTGTGTTCCCCGCATCCCTGAATCCCAGGGAACACCAGGAAATATCGAGTAGGGCGTTTGTCATACTGGCGCGTTACCTGAGATTTATGGCGGCCACGTTCCGGAACAACAAAGTCTTGCCTCCCTCTATCTCTCTAGCCGCTTCTCGCTTCCTCCCGCCTCTCCGATAAAGGAACTTTTCATCATGTTTTGGTCCGTAAAGATTATGCTCGAATCCACTTCGTCTTGAAACTCTTGACTCAGTTTCTTAAGCTACTTGTTTCTCTAGTAAAAGGGGAAGAAAAACGAACCGTGCGGAGCATAGCGATGTGCAGGTATGCTGTCATCCTCGTTCTACAATCCGCCCGCTTTTATGATAAAGAAATTTCCGTCCTCTCTAATTCCAATTCTTAATCTAGTCAATGGAGAAATGCCTTTCCCGTTCGTTTGACTCGAGGGTGAAAATTGTGCTTGTATACATTTTGTACCTTGGTTATTTTCTTCAATGACCTATTTACTTTGCCGCTCAAGCAACTTTTTCTCCCGCGTGTAGACAGTGCAGATTTTCCACGTATGCACTTTGTGCTTCAGCTCTGACCCCGTTCCTTAACCTACGTGTTCCTCCGGTAAAAGGACTTTCCATCCGTTGGCGTGATTTCGCGCATACGTAATTCTCTCTCAGCCACCTCGTTGTTCAGCCTTGACTTTGTCTCTTAACCCGCACACTCCTCTCGGAGATACTCATTCGTTCCTACGAATCAAAGCTGGATTTCCTCTATTCTATTTGACGCGGAATTTTTAGTCGCCCCAACGCCAAGAAGCGGAGCTCAATTTAGATTCGACGAGAGTCGAGGGACCTTTGTACGAAGCCAGGGCATCGCCATCCTTCTTCCTCCCCCGGTATGATCGAGATACTTTTTAACGGAGCCACGGCAATGAAAGCGTTTACTGCGCCCTCGTACCTATACGTTTCCTATCTCTAAGCGTTGGTTAGACATAAAGTGTCCCAGGCTTCGTGACACGACTTGTATATCGGCAATAACGTCGCGTCGCCGCTTATAGCGGCTGCACTTACTTTTTTTGCTACAACCCAGCCGTATCGTTGGGCCATTACGGGATTGGTACCAGTGTTAGCCGGCCACGGCGCTATATTACCCAACGTCATGGCCCACCATGTGACCGCCGCAAATGCACTTGGATTCATTTCGGAAATTGCGTTTAAACACCGCTCGATTTCCTTCTTTGGCGCTGGAAGTAACTGGCAATTAATATTCGAACGAAATTAGTTAGCACGATAATCAAGGCCTGGCCCGTAGAATATGTAATTAATCGAAACGCAACTGCCGACTGATGCCACTCGTGATGCACCATTTCTTCGTTCAAAGAACTCGAGGACTTTAATTACGCTCGTGAAACTTATATACGGTTTACATTAGCGCTCGATTCTTTAGCCGTGTTGAACTTGCGAGTTGCCTGTATTACTTTCATGGAGCAGACGATGCAACGCTCAAGGCATTGCCCCTTTTCCCCGACTGAAGTTGAGTTACATGGTTTGTTACCCGCGGAGCGCTTCGGTGCGAGGTATTTATTCTTTATTATTCTCCTCTAACTGAAGCTTCCCAGCGATTTATAATGATTCTTTATTAATTTTCCTGGGAATTAAAGTGCGACGAAAGGCGCTCCCCTTAGCCCCTCGTAACCGAGGCGCTCCGTCGGTTTCCAGGATCGCGGCCGTTGTTGTTAATTATGGAGATCTAGCCCGCGATCAGTCATTCATGGAGCGGTGTTCTGCGTTACAACGAGCTGTCGGGGCTGGGCAAACTAAAATATGGCCGGCAGTGGAATATGCATATGGATTATCGCCTGAAAGTCAGGGTGGCACGGGATGACGGTTTTGAAAAGGGCAAAAAAAAAACAAAGAAAAAAAGAGAAAGGAAGAGGGAGACGAAGCCTCGCAGCTCGATAAATGCCGTCATTTTGGCGTTGCCCAAAAAGATTGCCAGGCGAGATTTTCGAGAGGGGTTGGGGAATGCTTTTGGGCGGCGCATTCCATTTATTTTGGGACGAGTTAGGCGCCGCTTCCGCGTACGAAAATTTCCCGATTTATCGCCGTCGGTATAGCAGTAAAATATTTTACGTTTACCAACGATGCGCGGGCGGAAGGACGAGCTGAAGACGAGAGGGGAGAGGGAGAGGTAGAGGGGAGAGGAGAGAGAGAACGAGCGGATGAGAGGGTGGGAAGAAAATCAATTTTCGAAAAACGTAATGTTTAACAACACTCCTCCCAAATTAAATAGCGCCGCCACGAAATGAAATGCGACGCACGTCCTGGGTGCCGTGAAGTTATATATTCTCGTTTAATGGAGAAAATTGCTCCCGGGTTATCCATTTTATTGATTGTGCCTTCCACGGCGCCCAGCCGGCTATAAATACGGTCCCGTTGTTTAAACGTAATATTTACGATTTAAACGATCCGCCGTCCCTCCTCGTCGCTTTTGAAACCAGGCGCCGCGCTTCTCGACGGGGTCTCCACGTCGGACGAATTATTATCCGTTTTTCCAACCATCCCTGCTATCTATAAGGAATTAGCTTCGTTCAGTTCGAAATCCATTATGGAATTTTGCATTTACGTGTGAAATTGAAGAGAAATCTTTACGATCGAGGGTTCTTTTTTAACAGTATTTCTGATTCTCAGCATTGTAAACTAGACTTGTTTACCTTGGATGGCTACTCCGCAACTTGTTTACCGTGGAGCAGATGAATAATTAAAACTTTCACTGGGAAACATAATAGTGCAACTCATAGGTGAAGAGAAGTAAATCGTTGAATGGCTATCTGGTCCTTCTGAGACGCACGAATTTTAATAAAATAATATATGCCACGCGCTCATAGACGATAGATCGCACCGTATAAAGGGACAATAAGCATAGAATTTGTATTATACACACCGTCATTTCCGTACGCCAAGCTATGCAACGGAAAACACGGACGCGGAATTGCGTTGTAATATAAGGTCCATGGTGTGTCCCGAAGCGCAGAGTCTATGATGTCGGATTAAAAGAACCAGGAGGGATGGCTGGGACTTTAACTCAGGACTCTTAGGCAAAAGTTCGTGCCCGAGTTACTTTCCGCCTCTCGGATAAATAAAGGCTCGAAATAATTCAATGAAACGAACCGAGCATAATGCACTCCTTGGCAGGAGTTCAAGAAGGTAATGACATTACGTTCTGCCCTACGGAATTTCTCGGATTATAGCGCCATTCGATAAGAAGTTCCGTTCGTTTCGATATGCCGCTCGTAAAGGCGAACGACGCTGGGGCGAGCGACGTAGCTCGGCTATGGCCGTTTAATCAGACATCTTTCGAGGGGCGTCTCGCAAGAATGTTGGACTAAGCAGAGTAAATCATGCGCGAAGGTGTTCTCGAAAGCTGAAGTTATGACGATTCGTGACGGTACTTGGATCGATATAATTCCTTGCGAAGGAAATTTATAGAAACGTTCGAACGTACAATTCGGTTCGTTCGTTATCCGTGTAACGTTACACTGACACGATTATTTTTCAAAATAAAGGCGGATGTTGGCACATTATTCTAGCCCGCTTGTGCGTAACTCGATATTAACCAACCATTAATCATGTACTATTATTCTGCGATGTATAATTGCGAAGTTTTTATTATACTGCGATACGAGAGGAGAAATTCTCATTTCGGTCAAACGAGAAGGGCACGATCGATGCGAACGAATTTTATTTACTACGAAAACTGACACCGATTTCAATGAACACAAGTCGTTTGTCGATCGATATTCATACTCGAAAGTGGAAACGGCAGCCGAAATTCCGATTTAACCAACCGAGTAACGTAGTAACAGAGAGTTAATTTGAAATTGGAATAGTTTTGAAACGCAGTGTATATCGTGCGGCACTCCCTGCCCAGTGACGCGTAATCGACATAGCATTTGCATAAATGCATCGAACAGGGGCAGTGAACTGCGACAAATTGAACGACGTTAGCCTCTGTTTAAAAACAAACTTTCTCTCGAAGGTCGACCCAATGTTCCGTGAGGAATGAATGGTACTTCACAGCATTCCACGATAACATTGCCAACGTCATTGAACGTAGGTCGATGTCGATCATTTAATTTCTTTAAGATGCACAGAAAAACCGTTTATACGAATGCTTATCAAACGTTATTATTTTATATTCCACGTATGAGATGTTTGATTTAAATATGGATTCTAAAGTATTGGTGGGATTCGAGTATTTTTTCACCGACGAGTTGTGTCGATAAGTTAACGTTAAAGATAATTTACTCTTACTCTATAATATAACTTTTTGATTCTCACTCTAATACTATGCTCTACGACCCTCTGTGATTCTCTACTCTTTTCTGAGTTACGCCCTTCTTCCTCAACCTCTTTGTACGCAACCCCTCCCAGTGTAACCATTCCTCAATGGACCATCGTCTAGGTGCATTCCTCAAAACAATGCATCACCCAAAAGTAAACCATGCACTCCGTTCCAACCGCTCTTCCTTCGCCGCTTGACATCTATTTCACGTTTAAAATATTTACTCATTCTCTTGCAGAACCATTTTCACAATCCTACACATGCTTATGTACTGTGCAAGGTTTTCAACCCGCGGTGTTTGTTTGAAATAGGAATAACCGATTCGGAACTTAGAAAATAAGGGAAAATCCCTAAAGATGGCTACAAAATAGGATGAAGATTCTAGTGTATAAGAGTACATAGGCATAAGTTTAGTTTTTAGTCAACTTTTAGAAGTTTTATAGAGAAAGAGAGAGAGAGAGAGAGAGAGAAAAAGAGAGTATTTAGTCGAACGTTTAGAGAAGTTTTGTAGAGACAGTATTGAACTTTAACGTGTATGATTGAGTGCTTGATAGAGTTTGATGGAGAGCTAAAAAGTACGACGTAGCCATTTGTGAAAAAGTACGACAACCAATTCTATATCAAACCTCACCTCTCATCTGTCAATAATAGTTTCAATAATCTCTGTATATATTTAAATCTTTTTAATAAATCATACTTACACTAACACCATTTTACTTCACTTATTTAATTCAACGTTACGATAATACGCATTATTATTCGATCATGCATGAGCCATTCAATTAAAAACGTTTGCAAGATAAAGTATACCAAAGGGTCTATCGCACACTATCTACAAAATGTTACTTTTCGATAAACTGCAGCACGCGAACGATCTCCAATATCCTCTGTAACACACTGGTAGATGTAATACCCTTATAATAGCCTTACGAGGGAAAACCTATAAGGAGAGAACAGGCGTTTCAAAAGAAGCAGGATAATCTGTTATCAATCAATGATCGTACAAAAAATCAGGCGGTACCAAATTTGAACTCGATACGTGGAATTTATTCGACGCTAGTCTTTGGACACCCAAAAGACTCGACTTTCGAGTCGCCATCGAGATATCGGGCCGCGTATCTCTGAAATCAGCCACGTAGAAACCGAGGCACCGACCCCAGTCCGAGGTGAAATGTTACGTTATTATTTTCCTGGAGTCGCGCCAGCCGAGGGCGGATTCTCCGTGGGCAATGAAAATTCGTTCTCGAAAGTTTCATTTCGCGGACAACGGCTCCTTCGCGTTTCTTCATCGAAATCCTGTTTACCGCCAATGACCATATTTTTCTTGCGTGCTTCACGCTTGATAAAACTTCGATTTTACTCTTCGCCCGCCTCCTCTCGCGTTTGGCCGGCACGAGGGACAATGTTGGATTCCCTCGAATCGAGGAAAATCCGACGCCACGCCAATCCGCAATTTTGGAAAAATGCAAAATGACCGCAGAGGGGGCTTTGTTGTTTTAGCCGTGGTCGGATATTTAATGTGAAATCCGATCTTTCGTGGAGAATGAAACGCGCTACAGTGCTGAATTTTAATCGCTACGAAATATCGAATGGCCGATCCGGAGAGAATATGCCACGGCTTTGAGAGCGATAACGTGAATGTATCGAGCTCTCCTCGATTTAAGAATATTTTTATTGGCCAATGGGCGGAATGAATTATAAAGTTGGCAAGGAAAACTTCGTTGCGGATAATTCGATTGTTGATAATAATTCGGTGTTTCGAATTTCGATAATGATACAGAGAAAGCGCAGCAAACAGGTGGACAGAGTGGACGATCGAATCGCTATTTTGATTAATTATTCCTAGGATTATATCCTACACTTACGCCTAGTATTATAAGCTCATACATACAATTAATAATAACGTATAACGTATCACAAACTGTGTTGTACTGTTAAACCTGTATTTACTTTTCAATCGGATTGAAATCACTTTCCAAAAACATCCGGATAAATCTGTACTTGTCGAGATTCTTGATATTTTTCCTGTCGCTTGCACATTAATTTTGGCAAAACTGAAACGGCTATTCGTATTTTTTATTTTTTCTTTAAATCGTACAGTTTCTTTCTTTTTGTACATTCATTTTTGGCACTGACTTCAAAGGTCCTTATTACCTCTCGTTTTTCGTATAGAGACTCTTTTTTAATTAACTTTCTTAAATCGCGTTTTTTACATACTTTTTGATATATCGTTCTTCAAAAGTTCAGTCTCTAATCAAAGTTGTATTATCTAGTTTTACTTACTAAATATCCGAAGAGGATCTTTTTCGCCGGAACGTATATTAATGTCGTTAAAACGATATCTGATCTACTCCTTGTTAAGTCAGAACAAGGCATTCAAGAGGAATTACTCCAGGACTGGCAAACACGTGGTTTGCGTTTTTTTTTTAATATCAAGTATTCTTATTTCCTTTCGTTTAAAATTCATTTTCGGCACTGACTGCTACTGTCATTGGGTCTAGGACCTACTTTTTAAAGTAGTTTCTGCACCACCAGAGCCACAGTAAACTTATCACGTAGAAAAACCAGAAGTGATGGGCGGGATTCAAACTCGCATCTCGCGCGCGGAAGTCCGAGCGCTTCTGTCCACTACTACAGGGGTCGGAAAACGCGACTCGCGAGCCGTATACGGCTCCTTGGTTACTTGAATGTGGCTCTACCACGAACGATGACTATGTGCCACGTAGTATTTTAATAATAAAAAATACTTTTTATCAATAAACAGGATTATTGTCAATTGTGATAAGTGTCGAATTGTTTATTTTTATTCAGTGCTTAAGGTCGAAACGCCGATTACTCAGAGTTGGTATGCTTTATTTAAAATTTATATGGGATATTTGAAGAAAAACTTGCAATACAAGAACCGCGAGTTTTATGAAACCGGCCCCTGGTACGTCATGTCATTTTGTCATGTGACTCTGTACAGAAGAAACGGCGCAAGGACCTCCACAGGAATCATCTTTTCAAACGCTATGAGTGTATAAATTTGACATTATAGTAAAGGAACAAGGTAATCCAGTACATGGAGCGTGTCCAATCCTGTTATATCCTGTATTAGCTCCCAGTTTTTCTACGATAGATTTTTTGTAAACGTGGCTAAAAGAAAAATATTGTTCTATCACTGACATTTGGCTCTTTTGATTAATGTATCATATTTTTCGATCAGTGAACTACACCATCGTAGCTCTAATCGTAAAGTTTCATATTCCTCATATCTTTATAGAAGGCATCCACGGTCGATCATCGTGCAAGGCAACTAATATAACTAATATAACAAGTCAGAAATACCCAGGCTCTATATTCTGCGTATAAAGACACTCCAGCTTTGTCCAGACAGTCAGACGTGAGAGTATCGTTGCGAAGCGTGTGCGATAATAGCCGAGTGCGCCATGGCCATTCAGGGGAGATAATTAAGATAGAGAGCGGGACACGATAACTTTCCACCTTTATAGTTTTAATATCTGCTTAATGCGTCGAAACCCAGGTTTAATTGTGCAGCTTAGGAAGCTCCTCGCGAAGCGCCTCTGGAGGCAATCAACGTTACGAGTAGAGAGGGGGAGGGGAAGCAACCGTCCTGATTTATTTCGGTGGAAAATGCAATTACCTCGTCAAACCGAGGAAGGACTTTGGCCAACGTACGTCAGATATTACCTCTTTGCACCCGTAATGCCGCCTTGAACGCTTTTAAGACTCTCGAACTAATTTCTCGGCGCTCAGACCGGTACGTAAACTTCATTAATTCCCATTTCCCTCGCACAACATTCTTCCCATACTCCTGCTTTTTTCGTACGATTAATTGGTCCGCTATGTACCACGCGGTGTAACCGTATTCAAGTCGCCACTTCACATTTTGTCTAGGTTTTCGTCGTGCAAGTAGAAATTAGGAAATGAATCCTGAAGCGGTTCGAATCGAACGCAAATATTAAGATTGCGGAAGATATTCTTTTTGGTCGAAAGTGTGTGTGCCTCTGTATCTCTGGATGAATCATCGTGGAACAAATTCGACGATGATGAATCAATTTCAGACGCCCGATACCTTTTATATAAATAAGCATCATAAATCCATCACAAATTTATCATAATTGAAAGAAGCGAAACTGTCGATTCAAAAATCAAGCGTCATTGTTTCTGTCGTTATTTCAGAAATCCACGAATGAGCGTAATATCCTCGATTATATTTCAAGCACTCCATCTTGACGGCCTCGAAGAAATTGAAAATATTAATGGAAAACGGATCCAGGGGGCGGAAAGGAAAGTCCTTTCCGTTTATTAATCGGCGACATGACGTCGCGCAATTTCTCCCCTTTGCTTTTCCTCGAACCCTTAGCTCTCGTCTCAGTTACCTTTTCCTTGGCTTAGTGAGCCGCGGTGCGGCGGCGCGCTTTATGTCGCTGGCGATTCATTCTTACTGTGCCCGAAGCGCCGGAATATAATTCCTGAAAATGAAAAATCCGAATGGAAATAACGTATCAACAGGTTTACGGTATTTCCTGCCTTAAGCGCCGCTGCTGGGGAAAATCAGATGGAGGAAAATGCAAAATGTGCGTAATGGCTAATTATCTCTCACCCGACTTTACCGAATTTATACGCCGTGGGCGGTTTTAATGCCAGAAACGTTGGTCGATGCCGTCGAACCTGGATTAATGCACTCCCGGTTTATCTGTTATCTCCTAGAAATACAGCGAGGTATTTGTATCCTCGTGATTAAATATCGACCGAGAGTGTTATTAACGTGTAATAAAGGACATTTTTGTACGGCAGCAACGAAAATAACATAAAAAAGTTAGGATTATTCGTTTTCAGCTTTCCGTTAATGTATCACCTCGATGAAATGTATTTAGAAACAAAGGAAAAATATTGTTTTGATCTGGCTAAAACTGAAATTTTTAGAATTGTCAGTAGTCTAGAAATAGTTGGTAGTTGTCGTCCAAACCTAAAAGTCTCCAGACGCCTATTTAAATATCACTGTTCGTTTCTATGAGTTATGCATAAAACCTCGGCTGACCGCAGTCAGAGCATAAAAATGCAAGAAATTCAACTGAAAACCTAAACGCGTCCAAGCGTTTGCTTAAAAATTAGTTTGCGCTTTACGCCTCCTGAATAAACCTCGGCTGACCGTACTCAAAGCATTATGCAAGAAATTCAACTCAAAACCTAAACGTGCCCAAGCGTTTATTTAATAATTAATTCGTGCTTTTATGAGCTGTGCATAAAAGCCTGGCACATCGCGCATCAAGCATGGCTTGGCCAGAGCTCGATGCCTGGGAAAAAGACGCGCCATCGGCGGACGTAAACAGCGGAGAGAACGAGCTGGTGCAAAAAAGCGGGTGTATCGAATAAAGAGCGGGTGAGCTTTTACTTCGCGACCGTTTATTCTTACTTTGACTAACGTGGGTGAACGTCGAGCTCCCGGAGGAATATATTCCCGTCGTCAGAGCCACGATGGAAAATAAAGTGCCAACCGAGCGGGGCATGTCCGTCCCCTTTAGCGAGTGCCGAATATTAGAGCTGCGATTCATCGAAAGGGGTAGTGGGCTGAAAGGGAGGGCGGAGGCACCCGCTTAAACCAGGGGGAGGAGCGGTTTCGATATTAGAGACGCGCGGCATTTTTACCTTTTCCTGCTCTCGAGATCAAATTAAAGTCCTCGCGAAGTCTGACGGGTATGCGGCTAATGGTTTCTTGACTGTCCTCATCATCGTTTGATGCAAAAGTAAATGTTGCTCCTCTCTGTATTATCGTATACATCAAAAAAATATTCCCTGATTTTTAGACATCTGCGTGAAAGATTGGTTATTGTCACATGTGTAAAAAAATATTTGTCAATTTCTAGATTATTATTTAGGAAAACATGTTTTATCGCGAAATCTCTTTTTAATTGCAATTGATATTAGATAATTGTAAGAATTTAGTTATATAGGCTGTCAGTTATATAGAATGGAGAAAAATTTGTGTGTCCGTTTTTTTCCACACCGATTTTTCTTAATTTGATATAACTCAGTACTTTATTCTCGCTATTTTCTAATAACAATTTAATTAGAGACTTGAAATTTAGTATTCCTTTTTAAATTATTGCGCTATGCAATAGCGACCAGAAATTGCTAATAATCCATACGTAATAAGACAAATAGTCGTAAGAATTTCCAGATGGATGCTCCAAACCACCGGATGGAGAATGAAATAAAAAATGTGTGGATGGGCTGCTCGTTAAGACCACATAAATGATTCACTTGTCTTGAATGAATCCCAAAACGAGCAAGAGATTAGGAGTACGTATGCCTATAATTAAAATTGATTTGTTTTCTAATTCTTATATCCCTAAGCGCAAAATTATGATTCATCGCCTTTTCAAGAGGGCTTACTTTTTCATTAATTTTCCTCGATCTGAATTTTCTTCTTCCACCAATTTTGACGTCCCACAATTTGTCGCTCTGGACAATCCTTTTGCTCGTGTCCTTGTGCTTCGCGGTCTGTCGGAGTAGCGGATCGAAATTATACCGAATTATTTCGGACACAGTGCAGCTCTTCCTACCTCGTGTCGCACAGAGGATGCACCTTGTCTACTCGCAAACGAATTGCAGAGCAAGAGGCGATGCTCGTGAAAGATCCTGCCTCTGTTGCTAGAACCTGAGCAACGTCGTTAATTTCCAGGACGTCTGATAAACGTTTATTTCTACGTTACTCTTAGCTACACGTAGGATGCAAAGACAACATCTACGAACGTGTATGTGCCTACGCGTTTAAATGCGGGACTGGTCTATCTAGGGCCTTTTTAAACAAAAGGCGAGAGAGGAAGCTGAAAAAGGACAATGTATTACGGAAAGCTGAGAAGCACGGAATAATTGAGGTAACATTTGATTTCCCTGGATTCGCTTAGACTAGTGTTAGTTTTGATGTCTGCTTTTGTTGTAGAAGCTCTATTTATCAACGTTTTGAGGAACACTTTTTTCTATGTGCATTGCATTTTTTTGTGAAGTAGTTTCGAATTATATACAATAATTCATTAACATGGTCATTACCCTATTATTATAATTCCGTTGACTATGTGTTTTAAAAATATATAAAAGATTATTGTAGGGACTTTAGGAATATGCGTTTCTTATCAGAAGCACAGTAAGACATTGAATTTTTTTTTCATGAATTTCTTTCAATACATCCAATGAAAACGTTATTTCACGCAACGTGCATATTATTTACCACACTTGTCAAGAGATCCTGCTGCTTTATGCTATTGATTCTGAAATTAGAGGAGAAGGGAGCCACGGCGTGTTCTCGCGGGGACAATGTAGTACATGCACTTGATCCGAGACACGTCGTGCACGTGAACATACGTAACTTTCCAGAAAGTCCCGGCTTACCTCTCGTAATCTTCTAAACGAAAAATGAATCGGATTGACGCTCTTTGTCCCAGAGTACAAAGAACGATAAGTGAGCAGGGGATAATTACATAATGGAAGCCATAAAAATACCCGTTGGAGCAGGCAAGAATGAAAATGTGGGCCAATGTATGGAGCTCTCAGTGTACCGGCTTGTGTGCCCTCGCGGAAATAACTGGCTGGATAATAATGTTGATATTAATATAAAGAGCAATATATCGTATCGCGTTCAAGACGTGTGACACGTATTCGTAGAAACGTGTACGCATCGCAGCTAGAGGGCGCAATCATTAATCTCCCCTTACGTTGCTGCCGACAGACAGAATCTTCATCGATCACTGTTACTTTGTACGTCTAATTACTTTTAATTTAGTGTGCGTGTGTGTGTGTGTATGTATATATGTATATATACATACGTACATATATATATATATATATATATATATATATATATATATATATTTCGTGTAATATAATGTTATTTACGATTTAGCTCAGTTAGTTTTTTATGTGTCAATCACACTAAATGCTTTATCATTTAATTATATATTAATGTTTGGCACTCAGTGTTCTCGTGGACATAAGAAATCATTTATAATGGGCACCGAAGGAGCCAATCTTATAAAGGAATTTAACATTTCGTTTGAATAAGCAAGGATGTCGATAATAGAACCGAGCAAAATCCTCTCGATCCTCGTAATATCTTGAGCAAGCTACTTCGACTTCCTCCCATCAGGAAGTCGAGACTTTGAGCCGTAAGCTATGCAAAGTCTGAAGCAGCGAACATCGATTGGACGTACCGATCGCAAAACTTCGCGTCAGACTGAACCGAGAGAACGGCGCGCCATTGGACGTGGGATACTCGATTTTCATTCCACGCAGTGAAGTGTCTCGGGTTTGAAATAAAATCGTGTGAGATGTTGATAAAATTCTTTGATCCTAGGTAAATTAATCCAGAAAGTTAACAGTAGAACTACCAACACCGTCATTTTTATGGTTTTCAAATTCTTCAAATTCTTCAAATTCATTGCTTTAAAAATATTAATATAACTTATGCATCGTTATAGAATTTTAAGACAACTTTTAATGGTATATAAAAACAGCTATGTATTCCTATCCAATTTTCACTCAGCCATTTTAACTTCTATAATCAGTGTAACCTATACTTATTTATACCAAGACTCGTGAAAATGACGGCCTCAGCAATCTGAAAGTTTATTGTAATTTATGGACCATTTATGCGATGGTGGAGATCAATACTTATTTACATACATTTATATATCGCCTTCAGACATTTCTTGAAAAAATTTCAAGTATATTTTTCACATAAAGCTATACTGAATAAACTGCAATGTTTATAACGCAACTCCAACACCTCTAGCTCAACTATTATAACGGAATCTACTTTTTTTTCATTGCGACTCATCAGTGTAGAACTAAAAGATCTAACTAATAGATGTAATCAAGGCGCAATTAGTATCAGTTGTATTTCTAATGTGATAAAGATCTTAGATAAAGAAAAGTGTAAAAGGCGGTAGTCTTGCAGCTTTACGACTACCGTAGTACCTGACTCTTCATCATAACTATTCTGGTTATGTTGACTGAGGGATGAAAGTGTTACAGTTTTTGAAAATGAGCGGGAGAATATTGTTTTGGAAATCTGTCAAATCCATCACACAGGGCAATCTATCACGGACATTTCTTCATAGGTTTGACAGCTGGCGGGAACTATATAAACGCCCGCAACAGTAAGATACAGATAAAAGATAAGTATTCAAATAAACGATTTTCACGTCAAGATTCTATCGTTTTTTTTTTAATAATAATTAATGAAATATTCTACTGAACGTTGTTCTTGTTAAGTTATATTCTTTTATTTACATAAACTAAGTAAAAAGTTACAATGAATGTCATGATCAAAAATCCGTCAATTTGAGGTGTGTGGTAAAACTAGGTATATATTTAACCTCGGTAGTTCTAGTATTAAGCCAAGTCGGTTACCGTTTCTTCTGGAATTTATGGCTTATTATAAGTTATTCTACGATCGCCAAGTGAACTTCGGTAGATTATATCTGCTTTTCTCTTTTCCATTATAATGCCAGGTTATGAAAGCGTCGAGGTTAAGGCACGACCAGGGCGTTAAAATCCGTCAGCCATGTGAATTATAGAGAACTAATACTGTACTTCGAGCAACCGAAGAGTAGAGGAAATCCCAGGAACATATTTAACACTAAACCTACCGAAGCGCTCAAAATGACCGATCAGTCGTTTATTATAAAAATAACTGTACTTTGCAAGCGAGCATTTTTTGAGATTTTCCACGATTCTACCTCGAAGTGTGAATCATTCTATCGATCTATCGACATTTCTTATTAACAGTCTTTTTCGTTAAGAATATACGTGGTGTACGAAAATATATCCAGAAAGTCGCTAGTAGGTTTAGTGTTAACCCACTACAATCCTCCAAATTAATCCTCCAATAAACCCACTATAATCCTATAATTTTTCCAAATTAATAGAATCTCATAAATCAGAGACAAACTCGTAATCGTCTAACGATCTATTCCTAACATCCAACTATTTTATTTCTCATGAATAATAAAAGATTGCACAGAAAGGAATACGATAAAGATTGCGATTCGACAAAGTTCGTTCTATAACCATAAGCGCGCAAAACACGTTTACCATCCGCGATCTGTCAGCCCCATAGAAAAATAAAATTCCCCCCATCGCGGCCTCTATTTCCTCTAGCGAAACGCACGAATGTACGCGCCAATGAGAGGAATGCTCGAGTGAGGGGCAAGTGGGGGGAGGTTGCAGGTCACTCGAAAATGCTTCATGGAGAACGAATGTCTTTTAATTAGACGAGAATGAGAATTTGCAAAACGTGACGTAGGACTCTCGACTTTCCCACGTATAAAGACCGTTTGTTACGTTTCCGTGCTTACGCAACCCCTCGCCTGGTCTGAACTTTTTGCACGTCCCGCGAAAAGGGCTGAAAAAGAGAGGGCCGTGCGCGAAGGGCGCCTGATAAGACACCGGAATGGCCACCGCGCGATACTGCCTGCATTCCACGTACCCATCATAACCCCTCACAAGGCACGAACCCGGAATGGACGTAATCCACTTTGAAGCACGCCGAGAAAACGCCGTTTCATTTTTCAAACGTGCCTGAAAAGGGCCCCTGCGACGTTTCACGAAGTGAACAGAGACGCCAAGAGCGGTGGTTCGATGTTCGAGCGATACGATGGATTTGGGGTATGGAGTGAAGGTGGATAATGAAAGCGTGGCCTGAAAAATCAAAGTATTTTGTCGCGTGTAGGTGTACGTATGGAAATTCTATGCAAACGAATGGATTTGGGATAAGGGTAGACGCTGTGGACATCGAATATGTTTCAATATTAATACAGAGTGCACACTTTTTTTCTCAATAAGCTGTTTGCTAATGAAAACATGTCCTAAAAAATTAAAATATTATTTTGTCATGTGTAGATGTACGTATAGGAATTTTATTCAAACGAATGGATTTGGGATAAAGGGAGAGGCTGTGGAGATTAACTATGTTTCAGTGTCAACATAGCGTGTACACTTTTTTTTCGAACTGAAAACGTAGCCTGAAAAATGAAAATATTATTTTGTCATGTATATATATACGTATGGAAACTCTATTCGATTGGTTGGATTTGGGATACGGAATGAACGTGGATAATGAAAGAGTGTTTTCAAATGAAAATTCGATTTTGTCGCGTGTAATTTGCCATATGTCCATTCTACTCAAACAAATGGATTTGGTATAAGGATAAAACATGAATATCAAGTATGTTCAGTGTTAACACAGCATGCACGCTTCGTTTCTAAATGAATTGTATGCCAATGAAGGCTTGACTTCAAAAATCAAAATTTTATCCTGTCGTGTATAAATATACGTACGTATGTATAATATATTCTGCTGGATCGAAAAGATTTGATATATGGGTAGGATATGGACATCAGTACAGTACCAGTGTTAATATAGCGTACATACCGATTTTCTAAAGGAGCTGTATGCCAACGTAACCGTGCATTTGTAAATCAGAATTTTATCTCGTTCAGTTAGCGAGGATATAGGTATGTAAATTCAGTTTGGTCAGATTGACTTGAAGTACGGGTAGAACGTGGACATCGGCTCCATGCCTATATTAACATAGCATATCTATTCTCATATACCGAATAAGCCATATACCAATGAAAGCCCGGGTTCGCAAATCAACATTTTATCAACATTTATTGAGTTAGGCAATATATATATATATATATATATATATATAAATTTTCAGTTGAATACATCAGTTCAATACCAATATTAACGTAGCATATATTTTTCCTGTTTTCTAAGAGTATTCTACGGCAATGAAAAATAAGATTTGTAAATTCAGATTTTGCCTTTTACCATTTATATTAAATAGAATATATTAAATAGAATTTGGCGTGGAATACAGGTAGGACCATGGCTTCAGCTTCATACCATTGTCAACACAGCGCATGCACTGTCTGTTTAAACGCGCTGTATGTCAATGAGAGTTTGAATTCATAAATCAAAATTTTATCTCGTTAAATTGACGAGGATATATGTAAATTCGGCTGGTTGGATTGACTTGGAATCTGCCAAAAACACGGCTAACCAATGCGTCAATATCGCCGACAGTGCGCTGTATCCAATTTATATTTTTATTCGTAAATCGTAATTGGTTCCCTTTGCGATTTATTACCCTCGAGCAAGATATGCTTTTTATTTATTTCGCGTCCGTTTCATGCGACAGAGCACACCAAGGTAAAGAGTCGAAATAGACAATGAACGGTGGACGCGTATAGAAACCCCGGTTTAAAAAGGGGGAGATGGATCCAACGCGTCTGCGAGTAAAACGCTGAATAGCCCCTGTCCAAAGGACATCATGCAAACGATCCTCTGCTCAAAGCGAGCGCTGGACTTCTTCCCAAAGATCCCACGATCGATATTTGCAATTCTTCCAAGTTGTAATTTTCCGGCGCACCGATGCAGAGGATGGCGATCCGGCATGGTGCGCGGATTTTCAGTCGCATCTCTTTGCCCACATTGTGGGCGCGCCAGGAAGAATCTGGGCCCGTTCGGTTATTTAAACTAGGACTTGAAATATTTATCTCTGTGGCCTTCCTTGTACTTCTTATGGTAAAATGCTAACATGCAGCATCGATAAGATGCCGACTTTATTCCGGTAGCAGGAACTCCATGACTGCAGTCAGAATCGCCGGATTAAACAAACATGCGAAGAAGTTTGCTGGCGTAAGGGATTTTCCCTTGCAGTACAATTTTTCTTTAATAATACGGGCTTTAATACGTTCATGCATTTTGTAGTTTAAAAAAGAAACGGGGCTGCACCCAGGGATATAATAAAAATTCTCATTTTTTAAACTAAGGCTGTCCGAAAATATTAAGAAGCTTCGTATCTCGTAGAAATTTTTGCATAGGAAATTCACGTATCTTTATTTCGAGATGTAAATTCGTGGAAGGTTAACGAATTCTTATGGAAGACATGTAAATCAGAGTTACAGAAGTCTGAAAAAAGGTATAACCGCGTCACACCCTGAGGGACGAATTCGAGAAATTTGGGAGAAAACTTAGCAGGCCCAAACCTGAGGGTGGTTTTAGAGAAGCCTTGAGAAAAGTTTCGGGGTATTAAACTCAGACAGACTGCGTCTAAAAGCTCGCACAGATAAGTATTGTATGAAGTTGGCCCTGATAAATACGAACTTGGAGGAGGATTAATTAAAGTATCGTCACGACGTAAGCCCCCTTGTCGCACATTCGCGTTCGAGTCCACGAACGAACAGTTCCAAGTTATTTAACAGTCGGACTTCCTCCTCCTGAATGCACGATGAGATTCGAGCGCATACCCCGGAAATTTCCAGGCGACGAGCTTCGTTCGGCGGAACTTATTGCCACCGATACAAAGCTATCGATCCTTTAGCGGGAAGTCAATTAATGTCTCGTTTCAACTGAAATTACGCGGCCGACTCATGAACTTCGATCGTGGAGTGCGTGCCCTCCGCTTTCTAACATTCCGTGGGAGAGTACGAAGTTGCAGCGCAGTGATGATTATGAACCGTGAACTTCTTCAGGATGTACACGTCGGGCAATATTGGAAATCGTTTCTAAACTCCATCGTTTTATGGTGAACTTGATGCACATCCGGATCTTTCCCTGATTTTGACATTCGGTAGAAAATATTAGAATACCATTAAAAAGGAAATAATATATAAATTCTGTAGCTGGATGTTAGAAGTAATATTACGATATTAATAAAAACCTTTTTCCGAAAAAAAACAAAGCTATTATATCATTATACATAATAGAAATATAATTTGGGTAAGAAAGTTAATAACAATCCTCGAAAAAAAAAATGCAGAGAACATCATAGAATAGATCGTAACAGTAGCTTAAAAGAATCTTGCATTTACTCAGATAAAATAATGAGCGGTGTATGTTCTAAGGTTTGTAGAAAGAGTTAAGCACCTTTATCTGCGCACGGGAGCAAACACCTCAGGAACGTCCGTCGATCGGGTTAAAGCCTCATACCCTTATCCAAAACCGTAATTGGGCATCTCCTACCTCTGAGGGCTCCCAATATTCTCCAGCTTCCAGTCGACCATCGGAAAACGCTCTAAGGTAGTACCAGTTCCTATCCTTGGTCTAACAACAACGGTATCCCTCCTTAATTGAATCCTTACAAGACCAGTGCCGATTTTTATTTTCACCGGCGTTTATCTTTTTGCCACTGAGAAAACAATTTCATTATAAACGCCCAGATAGACCACAGTGCCCGGGGTTATACTTTATTACGAAGGCTGACAAACGCGTTAGTTTCTTTTTCAAAGGTCACGATAAAGCTCCACACGAGAAACGACAGTGCTTACTCGATTTTGAGATAGCCTTGTTGCTCGAAGGGGAATATCGAGATTGTCTGCAATGTACGGGTCGAAGATTTATCTGAAAAACACTTTGGTTGAAGATGGAAAGCACGTATCCGGACATTAACGTAATTTATTCTCGTACTTCTGTCCACTGAAGTGATCAGTAAAGCCGAAGACACTCAGCTTACGGTTTCGACTTAACGCTGCTCTGATGTACGTACATGGAATGGAGGGTAGTAGACCGCCATGGCAGTGGCTTCACACAGTAAATTTCAGACGGCCGGTTAACGGTCTGTTTGGCTGTTTGATGACTCTATCCAGCTGACCGTAAGTTTACCCTACTGCTAATTTCACTGGCCCACAATCAATTACAATCGAACGACCACATGTTTTGCAATGGTAACACCGTAGTTTTATCGGAATTTTACTTGACCACGCACTTTCTTCTGGGCAACTTTCTTCGTAATAAAGTTTGGGATGTCTTTGACCTTTTGACAGTTTTTTTCAGTGACGTTAATACCCTTAAACGTATTTATGTATGCATGCTTTCACTAATATATGCAAAATAATAACAGATAAGGAAAAATCTGTTGTATTTTTCGAGCACTTCTTTTAGCACGAGATGTGGAACTCGTCCATGTATGGACTACATTGCTCTTCATGACTGATAAAGCACAATGGAAATGACAAGTATTCAATTTCTGATAGATAATCGCCAAAATTTTCTACCTATAATTTCACTAACATCAAATTAAGCAGTCCGTAGATTGAGGTCTTTTTTTAAACATATCGCAGAAGCCAAGGAAAGGCACTTAATAGTAGTATAATATATCACAAGAATTCTATACTTAACAGAATTTCCAATCGATAAAACTTGGATATCTCCAAAAACAACAAATAAACCGCGATTCTGTTAACTTCAGGTAAAACAATTTCAACAGTCGATACATTGAAGTCTGCCTTCCTTCCAAGACATATCGCGGGACCCAAGCGAAGAAACAAGACAGTCGTATAATATATTACAAAATACTCCATATATGACAAACAATCACCAGAATTTTTAATCCATACAACCTAGATATTTCCATAAACAACAAATAAACCGCGATTCTATTAACTCCAGGTAAAACAATTTCAACACTCGATAGATCGAGGTCTTCCTTCCTTCCAAGACATATCGAAGAACCCAAGAAAAGGCACGTGATAGTCGTGACCGAAAAGAATGTTCGAGCGCCGATATCGCGAGCTTCGTCGGCGCTCGCGGCTGATAAAGAGCGAGGACGAATGCGGGGCGATAAGAAACGTCGGCGAGGGACAAATCGGGACGAATCAATCCAAAGGCGGGTCGTTGGAGGCTGGAAAAAGCGGGACAAATAACGAGGCGGGATAAACAATGGGTGGAAACGGCCGCTGGAAGGTGGCGGAAGGGGGAGGTTCAAAGAATGATTAAAGGGCCGAATTTGGCGGGAAAACGCGAGAATTCGACCAACAGGCTTTGTGGGGCCAAATTCTTGTGGCCACTGGCGCAATTACGTTGACTGAGCGTTAACGTCGGCCCGTAAATCAGGCCCAGCTCGAAGCTACGTACTATCGACGTTCTACAAGATGGCATTCGTGGAACTTGCTTGCCAAATTCAGTTGCTGGCCGCTGTTACAGGGCCGACGGCTCGATTAAGCTTAGTTTAAGCGGCGAATCGCGTTGTTACAAATGTTTCTTTTACTTTGGACTGAAATAATAGATGCGCGAGTTTTTTTGACACAACATTTTTTGCACAAGATTGAAGATAAAGACTACAACGTTTCAGATATTGGGTTTCATTTTTGTAGAAACAATGTCAGGTAAAGCAGCTGCGCGCGGATTTAATGTTTTGGATTGCGAAGAAGGTGTTGCTCCTTGACTGCCACTCACACATCGTGATTTTCTCGACTATAACTCTTAGGATCCTGAAAATCGATATATCAATTTCTGTATTTCGCAAAACTCGTGATGTACGATTAATGAGTAAATAGCCATTGAATATGTTAAGTAATAAGTTAATGATACTTTCTACACTCTAACAGTCTATTTTGCCTATCTCTGTAAGAACAAACATTCTCGTTGCGATAATAGAAGATTGGTTAAATGTACTTGTACTTACTTCTAGTTTTCATGAAAGGCATTCTAAAAATCGCCCTGGTTATTAGTACACCGTAAATTTTCATTTGCTCTTTTTTAGTCCCACGTTATAAACATTACGAATACAGTGATTCTTTAGAGGCTTCTATAAACGAAATCGTAAAATGATTGCATTCAACCTATAGAATGCAGAGTATCCTTAAAGTTCATAGAAACAGCAGACAAAGTGTCATCAAATAAAATAGTGGATATAAAAATTCTCGTTATTTCTCTACAGTCTTACATAAAAAATAACTTTATTTTACCGCCGAAAATGTAATTGCGCTTACACTTTACGAAGAATAATTGGTCTACAAAGTAACTAACGCAATTTAATTCTTCTTCTCCACTTTTCAGTTTAACTACACTCCCTGCCCTTTTTTTATAACCCAAGGCACGCTTAAAGTTTCACGAAAAATGTCAAGTGTGATTTCACAAGGTAGATCGACAAAGGCCATTCAGCCTAGTTACAAAGTGCTTCTCGTAAATACACACGCCCCCTGTTTGCAGCCCTGTCTTTAATTTGTCTAACGCCAGTTAACAACTTACAAAAAAAAAAGCACGCCTTACGCTATCGACACACACCAATCCCTTCATTACCGTTAAAACGTGGTTAGACAGAATCATTCTCCGTTACGCCAAAACATGAACCAAACTCTTGAATCGTATTTACAACGAGTAATTTACGATGAGCCACTATTTTCCACCTGACATTAACTTCTTCCCGGTCCTGCGCACGTTGCCCTTTAAATCCGTGAAAAATGCGCGTTTCGCTCCGCGGACGTTTACGAGTAATTGAAAAATAGTCCGTGGAAAGTTCCTACGACGATCCAGCGGCGAAGCGGATCGTGAAGCTTAATGAGGAATGTAAAGTAGGAAAGATCACGAGGGTTTTTCCAGGCTGGGAGAAAGGGAGAAAAGGCGACGGGGCCAATAAAGCTTCACCTCGCTTCTACGGTCGTAATTTTGAGTGTCCAGTAAACCGGAATGAAGACGCGGATTGTAATAAATCCTAGGACTATCATCGGTGGACATGATAGCCGGTATAGCCTGGCCGTAAAGATATACTTCTGCAGGTACTCCTATAAACGCTGTTGCTGACACACGACCGAAACAGAATTCACGGTCTTCGCTGTCAAATCGAGCGAACCGCCGTGGAGCCGCTGCAAATTTGTATGTTGCACAGATACCACTCACTATCCGAGATAGAAGAGAGGAAATGGTAATGAAATAAAATACGGAATACTTTATTTCAATTTACGGGACAAGGTTAAACAGGCAGATAGATGTAATATATTTCTGTGAAAATGTTCAAGTTATTGCACTTTGATGCGTCTTTTCACTATGACGGTCGGTTTCTCATTGCTTAACTCAGTGATCGGCAAAGTCTTTGCTCAAAAAAGCCAAATATCAGTATAGAACAAGTTTTTTTTCAAGAGCAAAATTATATGAAATCTTTTGTAGCAAAACTAGGATCTAATAATATATGATAGATAAGATTAGACTCGCTCCATGTACTGGATTGCCTTTTTCCTCCATTATAATGACAAATTTGTAAAATTATAACGTTTGAAAAGATGATTACTGTGAGGGTCCTTGCGCTGTTTCTTTTCCTGACTCTATAGACTCTATAGAGTCACATAACAAAGTGACAGAGGGGTACCAGGGTCCTGTTTCATAAAACTTACGGTTTCTGTATTAAAAGTTTTTTCTTCAAATATCCTGTATAAATTTTAAATAAAGAACTTCTAATACAGGAACTCTAAGTTTTATGAAACGGGCACATCATTTTCTAAATATTGCATTATTATTATTGACAACCGTAAAGTGTAGCCAATGTACCAACTCCGACTAATCTGCTTTCTGACTTTAAGCATTGAATAAAGAAAAAAATGCGATATTTATCACAATTAACAATAATACCGTTTATTGATAAAAAGTATTTTTTAGTATTAAAATATAACATGGCAGATAGTCGTTTCTAGTAGGCCACATTCAAGTGGCCAAAGAGCCCCATGCGGCTCTCAAGCCGCGCTTTACGACCCATAGCCTAACCGTAAGCATAGGCCTGACACATTCGGTTTTTCACACTATACACGCACACTGCTACACATATAAACAATAGGACGCTTCACGCTCGCTTGGGATCCTTCGGTCATCTGACCAGAGCTATTCATGGGTTCTTACGGTCTTATCTTCTAACATGCTTACACAGGGCAATAACAATATGGAACTAGATTTTCCTGAATGCAACGTCGATTTTGTTTTCTGCAATGAAGTCGAAATATATCAAGAGTCCTTGCAGCAGCGTTAATAATTTGATTAACGACCAAGATGACAATTGCAAATTGTATACTACTATGACTACTATGATAGTATTGTACATGTATTTTGATTGTATAAATATTATCGGGTTTAATGCGAATGAATTTATCTTGATCGTTCGATAGTCCAGTTTTATAATATGGACCGTTTATTTTGAAAGTGGGTAAGTCCATTTTTTAAAAAAAATGAGATATCACATGATTTATGCTTAATTTAGCGTAAACTTTTTGTTTATAACTAGTTAGTATTTAATACCTTAAAAAATACCAACGCTTTGTTCAATTTAATATTGGCGGATAAAAGAAATTGCGTAGCCATTGATTATAAAGGGGTGTAAATCCAATTTTCATAGACAGGTGGTAAGATCAGTGGCTACTGCTTTTTACATTTGTACAAAATACAAGTAGAAACATTGCCACACTCGGTAATATTGACCGATATTTTTTGATCGACAAATAGGCTAACCTTTGATTTTCTCGAAACAAGAGAAAATGGACTTACACCACTTTCAAAATGAACGGTCCATATCTAATCGTGCAAGTTTCTTTTTCTGACAATTTAACAGCGTTTGTTTCCCTCTTTGCAGTGCACATAAGTAATTATAAATTTCAGTGAGTTGCACACTTCGAATGCTCATGATTCGATTCTTCGCGAAAAAAAAGTGCAATTAACTTTCTAGAAACTCAATGGGGCCGTTTGAAATCGAACACCCTCGAAGTTTGAGTATCGACACGGTCCTGCGGCTGCTTATTTTTAATTAGAAGCTTCCAAATGTATTATGCAATTAAATTTCCCGTACGCCGGAGCTCGAGAGGCTGGTTTTAAGTGGTTTCTAGAGCAACGAGCCGTCGAAGTCGTTCTTTCTTCCTATCCTTTTTTTTTTCTTTTTCAAACGTTAAACGAGCGAATGCGCGTTGCCGCTTTCTCGCTTACGAGACCGATAGGCGAGATATCAAACATTTAATTAACCTATTGATCTGCCGTTAATTAATTTAACCGGCGCTATCCATGTAAATTGGCCATTCATTTTCATTTAGCTTCTTCAGGTTTTACAGCGGCACCATGTATCGCGCTTATTATTTTCCAATGCTATTATCATACTTTGATATCGCTCTGAAGCTAATAGAACTCGCGAATAGGTATTTATTAACAACTCCATCACAATAAGCAGTTCTGAAATAAAAATTTTCTTCGACGCTAGTCATCCAAATGCACCGTGTTAATTCTTGGCATTTCTCTACGCGATCGTCAAATTTCAGACACAAAACTTTGTCGTTATACCACATCAAGGCAGATACAGGCAAACCTAACACGTTTATCTAACACTAGAACTATTATATCAACCAAATTGAGCGGCCAGTCATTTCCTAGAAATATCTTTTCATTTGTAAGTACTTTCGACAAGTTTATACAACTTTGTTACGACATGCAGATCGTATCGGTCAACCCTCATTTTCCCCCCATTTCCTTTTAATTAACCCCACACTTTACACGCACCCTTCACATTAGAGCGAAATGCAACGGCTAATTTACGGGCAGAGTGAACGATCAATTTTTAACGACAAAGAACCAATTACTTTGCTCCCAATGAAATACAAAACTGTTTTCGTTACATCCATTACCAATGCACGCGAGCATTAATATCGGAAATTCTCGTCCTGTCAGAAGCACGTATGGCGTCCAAAGTTAAAAACATACGCGGCGCACGTTAACGCTCCTGAAAAGTGTCCGTTAGTTCCAGCGTTAATGAACTTTCCCGTCAATTTGTTGGAATACACTACCGTCGAAGGGAACAATCCCTCCAGCCATCCCCGACCCTCCCCCCCTCCAACCCCAATCGCGTCGAGACCATCGGGGCCACCTTTCATGGGGATTCACTTTTCACTTCGCCCAAAGCCGATTCATACCGCGGCTCGCATTGACGCGGTAGGATTTTAAAGGCTGATTTATAGGTAATAACGAGGCCCGCGGCAAAGCTTTGTCTTTAAAGTCATTACGTCATCGAGCACTGGAGCCCTCTTAAGCCTGCTCTAGGCCCGATTCAATGGCAACAAAGCGGCATTTACCGATTGTCCTACCGCCGACAATAACCCGCTATGCGGAACGGTTTGAATGGCAACAATGTGCGGCAGAGGTTGGGCGTCGGGAGTGACTGATTTCCCTGGACATTGCTTCGAGCGGTACACGTTGTTGGGAGAAAACGCATTTTGTTTCTCCGCGGATGCACGCCGGAGTAATCAACGTGTCACGATCGAAAATGCCCCCGTGATTTCTCTCCCCTCCCCCCCTACTCGCGCTATCTCTCTCAATACCTCTGCCTCCCCCCCCCCTCTCTCTCTCTCTAGGTCTCTCTTTCTCCTTTTCCCTCCCTTTCTCCCGCTATCGGCCATGGGCGCTTTCGCCGGATAATAGAATTTCTGGCAGGCCGATGGAGCCTTTCTGCGGACTATTGACACGCCGCTTCAGGGGGAACGAACGACCGAAAGTGGCCGTGAGCTTCGCGGAGGATTCCCTCCTTTCGAGCTCCTTTCGCGAATGTCACGATTCCTACTTTACTTCTTACGTGCCTCTTTCTTTTATTCGCGGAGAAAGGTGTAGGGGATTAAGGAAAGGATGGAGTAGGTGGTAATGGAGGGCTGTGCCGGTGGAGGGGGGGGGGGGAGGGGTAATGGCGCGACGTTATAAAAGCGAGGAGAAATAATGCAAGTCGACGCGACGGAAGGAGAGATATTTTATTTCGAAAGGTTTGCTCTGGGTATTTTAGGGAAAATATGCGAGGGTCCTCTCGGTGGGGTTTTGGGATTTGAATCAATTTCAAGCCACGTGTTACGTCTATTAAATACCTGCAGAATTGTGCAATTGTTTATGATCTGTGACGTCTATTCAAATTCTAGGGTAAAAGTGGCACTTCGCTGGGTGCGATTTAATAGGTGCGTATTGACACTTTCGAATATCCATCCGATGACTTGTATGTACGAGTGCCGGATATATTCGGCATCCATGTGACGTGTATTGTTCTGTATATAATTTTGTATATAATCTTGTATTTAATTCTGTATATAATGTCCTATAAGTGTTACTTATATAATAAGTAGAATTTTATAGAAATATTTTTTAATATTAAAGTTGTAAACAACAATTGTTATAAAAAACATTGTTTTATTATGTTCGGTCCCAAAGACCGAACGGGCTCGAACGAACAAAGGCACGGAAAAGGAACAAAAACCAGCCGATTGCTTTACGACCTTAGGGGTAAAATTTTCACCGGTCCTCTGCTTAATTTCAGAGGTCCGCTAGGCAATAAAACATTTGGCATTTCTAAAGGCATAAGTGCGGCACTCTAACCATCGATAACACGCGTGTCCTGCCAATTGTTTTATGTCATCAACGATGCCCAAGGAAAGGTCAGGAAGAGCAATCTGCTAGCCCAGAGGGCTACATTTCTCTGGAAATGCAACCCAACCAATCAAAGTAAAGAAGCCGCCCAAAAAACCCTCAAAATCGCACAGAACTTTGCGATTGGCAAAGGAATTCCTAAACCCCGGCCGAGGAGGTGAACGAAACCTCTATCCATTCATTAGTCTTTTTACTTCAAATTCACAAAAAAACTCCACGCAAGGCAGTCGTCACTAACAGTCGTATTAATAGTCTGTCGTTCGTCGTCATCATTTAAGGCAGTGTTCAAAGAATCGTCTTTGACACTCGCGATTATCACGCATTAAGCAACGTAGCGAGGCGACTAGCTCGTTGACTCTTGTCTAAATGCGATTACTTAAGAACATCACGCACCAATCAACACCTCAATTTGTACGTACGACAGTATTAGTCAATTATTGTTAACCAAACACTTCGTTCTCAATCACGTCCTGCATTTCCACTCGCGTTGATCAAACATGATCAAGCTTAAGTCCCCATCACCGTCACGCAGCAGTGGGAGCGGGATTTACGGCCCCGCGAAATTTTACGTAAAGAATTACGGTGAGGGCGGGACGTAACATATTAAGTACAGCTCTTATTTAACGCTTGGGAATATCTTCATACAAAAGAGGATTGGCTACGTGCCACGTGCGCATTTTCGACGTGGCACCTCGTACAAGGGGAAAGGGTTAATAATATTGGATAAAACTTAAGATTATGAATAATCGTGCTAATGTACTGACGTTTATAGATGATTCTATCCATAAGAGGCTAAGTGATAATAGAGACGATACACGATTAGAACTACGCTGCAGAACTTATTTAAAATTCTGCCTCTTGTACTCGTATTAACGTACGGAAATTCGACGAGGGAATACGCATCTCAAATTCGTGATTAACGACCGAAACAATGATAATCGATTTTCACTAGCATTGTACAACGTGTATACCGTATCGGTTTACATTCTCCAAAGCAAGCTGTGCAAACTGATATCGCCCACATGTAATTCGGCGTGATGCCATTCAACCAGAATATTCTTGCCCTAGGGAAGTCAAGGAGAAACTCAATCGTGTTTACCCATTGCAATTGACATTGTTTATGTTATCGTAACATTGAGTACAAAAATATTTTTGATCGATGCAATGCTCGTATAATATTGGTACATTTAAGGCAAAAGGATAATCAACGATGTACAGTACATAAAAACTTTCTTTATTTATGTTTTTTTGCAAAATCTTCAAACTTCGACCACGTTACTTCGAAGTTGGCTTTTGAAAAAGGTTAGGTATGTCTCGTGTTTCCTATAATAGTTTGACAGTCACTGTGAAACGTAACGTATTACATTAAATAAAGCACGCGTCTTTTTCCATCTATAAAACTAACATAAAAAAATAAAATAATTACGATAAAATTGAACACTTGTCAAGAAAATAGTTAAACTAATTCATTGCAACATAACAATGTCAGTCAGAAATTTATGAAGTATTTTTAGTTGTTCACAGTATTTAACCCTTTTAGTGCCAAACGACGATATATGATACTGTCGTTCGCAACACTTGCGAAAAGTGCCAACAATCTTTGTGTATCCGATAGCGTCTTTCTATTTGCATTGCGTGCGAATTCTATCTCAAAATAAATTTATAAAACGTTATAAATGGTCTAATTTCATTGCAAATGTTTTTGGGCTTAACGTTTTACCATTTTGACCATCAACTTCTTTCGAAATGAACGACTTCAAACGATGATGATTCTTATATGCAAATTTTGTTTGTAGAAGAGAAACGCATTTTTATGTTTTGCATAATGTTGTATATTGATGTTATTCGTACCTTTTTCAACAAATGTTGAAATACAATTGGAATCACGTTATTCTTTATTCATTTCTTAATATGTTACTTTTTTCGTCAAATTAGCGCGGTATTCTTCGCATAGGTACGATACTTTTGCTTGGCATTGAAAGGGTTAACACGTTGAACGCGACGTTGACTTTGCTGGACTTTCCATTCAGGCGGCGAGTTGCCAAGCCGGCACGACGGCTTGCTGTCAACACTCGAC
Organism: Ampulex compressa; assembly: GCA_038496175.1. NCBI lineage: Eukaryota > Metazoa > Arthropoda > Insecta > Hymenoptera > Ampulicidae > Ampulex > Ampulex compressa. The sequence goes on from JBCFXI010001089.1 coordinate 51,240, forward strand.
GGGCGTTGAGTATAAATAGATGCACAATAATGCAGTCAATACAAGAATATACAAAATATACCGAAAACTAACGCCTTGAAAATAAAATAATTAAATAAATAAAATAACTAACACGAGAAAATTAACAAAACAGATACTTATCGTAATATGTGCAAATCTTAACCACACCTTTGCTTAAAATTGTTTCAATAAACTCCATTCAAATCATAACATTATTCTTCTAATTGCCATTCATTTTTTAACCCTTGACAATGCCGGTCTCACGCTTCGATGTCGCTCGAATGAAAAGTTCGCTATTAGTCTTAAGAATCCCCACCGTCAAAACAAAAAGCTCACTGTCAGTCCCTGGGGACTGACGACGCGTGAATGAAGAATTCACTGTCAGTCCGCAGGGATTCGAGCGAGAAGTTTGTTCGGAGTAATCATGTTCAAATGTCTCGATATGAGATTTTTTTACTATCCATCGTCCTGGTATCTACTGTTGCGATCCTTTGTTCGCGGCTGATACGAAACAACCGATATGTGTTAAGGGCCAACGTAGATATTGCTGTACGTATGAGATAATGCCACATTTCAATTACTCAGCCTCGTGGAATTTATTCGGGAAAGTTAGGCGGGCGGATTGGGCCGTAGTCAGCACTTGCATGCTGAAACGGCGATTTCATTCGCTTTATCCGTTGCACGCTTACGTCGAACACGCTGATTATTATTTACGGGCCCAATATCACGAAATCGGCGGGCAAGTTTGCAGATAGTGGCCATACGCGTAATTTGCAGCAATGGAGCGCGAAGCAAAGCGACGAGCGCTCTGTTCCGTCCATTAGGGAATGACTTTGAACCTACACGTGGCTGTACCTCGACATTTATATCTTTTGTGGCTCAAAGGCCATTTTTTATATTTCACTGTACTTCTCAGAGTTTTCAGCAATTACGCGATGCAATGTGATTTATAATAATTCATCATGATTCGCACCGTGTATTTTCGTTAAAAATATTATTATATTCTAATAAATATGTCAATATCGAACTCCTGACCTCTTGATCGATGGGATTATTTCACTATAATACATATTCGTGGCCTTCCGGAGCAGCTTATTCGTACGCTCTTCTACTCTTCCGCTCTCAATGTACGAATAAATGTGTCCACTTTGGTGCGTGACTCAATAATTAAAGGGTTAATGAAAGTGATAATAATTAAAATTGAAATCGGTATTCAGAAATTTATTGAAGTTGAGGTGGCGAGTTAACCGCATAAGAGAAAAAAGGCATTAAAAAAAATGTTAAGATAAATTTCAATGCATTTTTCTCTTATGTATTTGACTCACCACCTTAATTTCAATCAATTCCCTAATACTAATTTCAATTTTAATTATTATCATTTTCATTAACCCTTTAATTATTGAGCTATGCACGAAAGTGCGAGTGGAAGACCACAAGTATGTAGTATCGAGAGATATTCTGATATTCTGAAGATTTTGTATAAAAATTTTTCTCTAAGGTCAAGGAATAAAATCTACATCTACAAACAGATCCGTAATCGTCTTTGATGTACAAATAAATCGATGTTATGTCCGTGACAGATACAGTCTTGGGGAAAAAAATTTCAATGACTTCTTGTTGCGGATGCTGAAAAGTGGAGGACATTGTGCTTATTCGACGTTCTAATAAACGATGCTTTGTTTTAACTTTCAGGTGGCATGGCTGCGGGTGGATACGCAAACCATTCTGACGATAGCCGGCCACGTGATTACGAAGAACCACAGAATCTCAGTCACGCACACCGAGCACAAAACTTGGTACCTGCACATACGCGACGCCAGGGAGTCGGATCGAGGAAACTACATGTGCCAGATTAATACCGATCCAATGAAGAGTCAGATCGGGTATCTGGAGGTTGTAGGTTGGTTTAATACGATATACGTAGCTATAATCAAATCGGTACAAGGGGATTTGTATACCTCACTTTTCTTAGAGAATACGTGCAAATGAGTATCGAAGAAAAACAGGTTCCAACAATTTCAAACCACTCTTAAAATTGAACGCTTACAATTTTTACACGGCTTAACTTTGGATATTTAAATATATAACGTTGATTAGTATTAGATGCACTATATAAACATTTTTCTTAAAGCACTTTTTCGGTTTAGGGATAATATTATATATAGAAAATATATATTGGAGCTAACAACGTTCTAATCGTCTTTATTAATTTGTGGTTTTTAATGGGCAAGCGTAATGTGGCACACTGTCTATCTGTAATTTTTCTAATTTCAATATTTCATCTCCCAATCAATCTATATTATCAATTATATCCCATTCGGTCTATTCATTTTCACGCCTCACCGAAATTCTTTCTATCGGTAGAAATGACTATCTTGAAACGCATGATTAATATAAATACAATAATTCATAAATTCGAGAATAAATAAGGTAGTTAACACTAAAACCAGCAAATCAGTCAAAATGATGGTTCAGTTGTTTCTTCAAAAACTCGAAGTGCTTTATAACGATGCATTCTTTGAGATTTTCCATAATTTTTATGCAATGTTTAGATCATCATTTTGATTTACTGAAATTTCCTTTTACTCTCCCTTCTTTTTAAAGATGTATGTGGTGTTCTAAATATACTTAGAAAGTGGCCAGTAGTTTTAGTGTTAATTTTGGGGAAAAATACGTGGATCAAATATGACTTAAGTCACAAGAACTACTAAATCAATGAAAATATTAACCGGTCATTTTTTCTGAAAACTGCAAAACTTTATGACAGTGAATTTTTTAAAAAATTGTATTGCATACAGATCCTTATATCGATCTATTAGCATTCCTTATATATTCTTCCTTTTTTTTAAACTCTCTTGCTTTCGTGAAGTGTGAAGAATATGTGCAGTGTGCCAAAATATATGAGGAAAGTGGCCGGTAATTCTGGAATCACTGATGCGTAGCGTCGCTCCTGGCGCCTCCAGCCAAATGGTCGTGGCGCTGTGGGAAAGGCAGAAACACGAAGAGGCGACCAGGACGATGACGAAGCGGCATTATTGTCGCGCGGGACGATTTTCCTCCCGGCGGAGCTCCATTCAAACGACGCAGCTGAAGCGCAAACGAGGCTCCCGCCGTAGGCCATCAAGATGCCGCCGATATTAAGCCATTGCACTTCATTTCCATCCGTCCTTTTCCGCCAGAACGAAAATTATCGTCGTACATATTGTACATGACACGTTTTTCGTGGCAGAGCTTGTCGAGCCTGAATTTCTAGGGGCAGAATACGTCGAGGAAAATCGTCCACCCTCGATGCTCACCTTAAAACAATTTTTTTCTATTTCCTTTTATTGCAAGTTTGCAATGCTTTTTTTTCACTCAAGAATTCAATTTGCTAGACTCGAACTTCTCACATTTTACGCTCGATCGACATTTTCCTCGTAACTCGAAAGCACATTAGTTTGTAATCGTATCCTGGGTTTTATTTGCGCTTGTATAATTCTCAGCGTGGAACTTTTATTACCACCGATTCGCAGAGAGCATATCAGAAAAAGCAGGAATATTTGAAGCACAAGTCCGCACCTATGTTGGCACGATTTCATACATTGTCTCTCGTGAAAATTGCGTAAATTGTTTCTTTCTGCTCTTTTTTTTAAATTCATTTTCAGCACTTGCGGCTTTGAAAGCAATAACGTGGATTTATCAAGCTTTCCTCAATTTAAGAATATTTTGATTGGTTGACGGAGAGAACAAATTATAAAGTCGGCAAGAAAAATCGGCTTACAAATAATTCGATCGTTAACAATTCGGTGTTTCAAATTTCGATAATGATACAGTGAAAGCAAAGGAAACAGGTGGACAAATTGAATCGTAAATATGATCACTTATTGCAAGGTTTATATTCCACACTTACGCTTAGTATTATAAGCGCGTACATAAAATTAAAAGTAATATAAACAACGTATCACGTACTGTGTTGTACTATAATTTATATTCTTATATTCTGCATTTATAATCTACATTTGTCGGCTATCTTGATATCTTTCCTAATTTCTTTACGTCAAAGCGTGTCACTTGTACATTATTTAATTCTCTCAAAACTTAGAGCACCATTCATATTCTTTATTTATTCTTTAAATCGCACAGTTTATTCTTTTTTCAAATTAATTTTCAGCACCGACTGCTAAACTTATTTAGCGTAGGACTTATTGCTTAAGCTGGAGTTTTAAACGACCAGAGTTACAAGTATACATATCACATGGAAAAATCAGAGGTGATGGGACAGGATTCGAACCCAGGTCTCCCGCGTACAAGTCCGAGCTTCTATCCGATACACCACCGTAGCTCTGAATTATATTTACATTTATTACGTGCCACACCTTTAAATACTTTGGTAACAGACAAGACTGGGGCCCGAAACTTGTTCACGAAAATTTATGACAATTCCGCAGCAACGTCATCCGATCGTCGGTCTATTTTCAAACGTACAAACGAGACGCGATCCGGACTTACAGTGGCTTCATTTAAAATACGAATTGCGCGTTGCATTTCCAGTTCCGCCTGACATCCTGGATTATTCCACCAGCACCGACATGGTGGTCAGAGAAGGGAGCAACGTGACATTACGGTGCGCTGCGACGGGTTTGCCTACGCCCAACATCACTTGGAGGCGAGAGGGTGGCGAGTTAATACTACTCGGAAATGGCCAGGAAGGTACGGTATTTCTAAGCCGATGTCAACCTTCGAGCGCTCGTTTATTTTTCGCAACCCTTATACCATTTTGCCGCGATCCAGAAGCCGAATGTCATAGACAAGCGATTAAACGCATAACTCTGGTTACGCGTTTATGTAAATATGTAAAAATATTGCTCGTTGATTCATTTCTCCATCATAGTATAGAAGGCATCGAGACAATTTTAAAACCTTTAAATAATCTGTTATTCAACATTTGGTTAATTTAGTAAAAATACAATTTCCCGTTTATCTCATTCCTTTATAATCAAGTTAATGGAAAATTCGCGGAGGATATTCTAATAAGTATATAGGGTAATATAAATAAATTTATGCGATGCAGGAAATAATCTATTAGCCAGTATTCTATAAATTTTGATCGACAACACGAATCGTATGCCTCGAGGTCGAGAGATCGAATCGAGGGCGAAGGGCGTAAAGGGAAATTTGTCAGGGCTGTTTACGAAGGAGCTCGTGGGTTACTGTTGGCCAGTTTGAAAAATGTAGGGCCACGTGAGACAGGACTGAGAACGAATGCCCTGACGGATGCCATAAAGAGTCAAAGAATAAAGGGAACTCAGACGAGGCACAATGAAAATTTATCACCGACCCGGCTTTCAACCTTATTTAGCCACCGGCGCCAGAGGGATGCGGCCTTATGCAACCGTGCACCTGCACCGCTGTGCCGATGGCGTTAAAATAAAATACCGGGTGTACGATATGAAAACGGTGGCTGATGAAACAAAGTCGCCATGTTGCCGATGGTAAGACGCGGAGGTGACATGTTCCACGCTCTTATCCACATTCCATGGATAATGTGAAAAGCGCATTAAAATATTAACTGTAAAAGTACCAAACCAAACGGATTGGTCGATTCGTAATTTCTCAGAAAAATTGCTAAATTCTGAGATCGTGCACTTCCCGAGTACTTTTTGTAAATCTGTTGCAGTAAGTAGATGATTATTAACGTTTTACCCGTGCCTGCTGTATTTTTTTTAAATATGTATAATTGCATCTAAATATATTTGTACGATAACTCAAGCTTAGTAGTAATAGGTTCGAAGTACACACTAGAAGCAATCGCTGGTGGATATCAAACGTATTACATATTCAAATTCATCTGAGATTATGTAGTTAACAAAATGACTGCGTTTTCAATTATATGTACATGAGTCAGGCAACTAATTGACAGTGCATGGCATAGTCGATCTTTGACTATATATCCACAGGAAAGTGTCAAGGGATATCAAATCAGGTATTCGCGGATGCACTGCAATAACCTGCTTTGTTATGCCTGTGCAATCTACCGGATGATTGTCAATGCATTGGCCCGCATGATACTATGCTCGTGCAATCTTCCTGGTTGAGGATGAGTCACGAATTTAGCAAGTAATAACGAAGATCAACTCCATCTTGTCATTTTCTAAGTATTCGTAACGTAATAATATTTCTAATCTCGTGGAGATATATGTAGTAAAATGTTCTTGGTAAAAACATGGTTTATTGAAAAGGTTGAAATATATACACAGAATATTAAAACTATTCTTGACAGATAAGAGGTGAGGTTTAATACAGAATTGGTCGTTACACTTCTTTACAAATGGCTACGGCATACTTCTTAATTGTTCTTAACAGTGTTGTCTCTCGCGCATTTTCCATGCCCAGACACACACAACACACACACACACACACACACATTTTCATACTTTCGAGGGCGTAGGACAGTCGAAATATCTATGCGCCTTGTATACATTAGTTTTCGCCGGAGGACGCGATCAAACGCCTCTAAAGCTGCATTACTACGATAGATTATTTCTATCCCGAGTAAACACATTCTGAACACCGTTCAAATTTCTCGCGCACCACATCTATTATCGACAAATTCAGCTGCTGTTAAAACAAGACGAGTAAAAAACTCGACGTGTTTCGCCGAAATTCCCGATTTTTGGTTATTTCGGACTTATCGCTTTTCGTTCAAGCTGTATGGAGATGTATTTTCCGGCGCTATTACAATTGACTTCTAACATCATTACTTTTATAATGGATAAGAAACGATTCTTTCTTAATTTTTTTTGTCCCGACAATTCCTAATAGCCGGAATGGAACATTCAGCGTGGGACATATACGCACGAAACGTCTTCATATTTGTATAATCGCTTTATGCAGTCAGGCATATTCTAACGGCGCTTCAAGTCGCTCGATACTTTGAACGGTCTTTTCGAACACCCCGTATGCGTGCGTACATTTCGCATAACAACGCCAAGGAAAATCAACCATTCTGATTCGTGCACAGCCGGGCAACGAAGACTTTATCTACTGGGCGCAATAACGATTTATCACCCTTTTGTCTTTCGGCCGTTGCGCGGCGCAGTTCCGCTGGAATCTGTCAAAATCGCGAGGAGGACAAATATTTCTTGCAGCAGAAATGCATTTTGCGCCACTCCAAGCCGACTGGTAAATTTTTCGAACCATCCGTTGTCAGGTTTCCAGTCCAAAGGCGGCGCAACGATCCGGCAAATTTTTATGGCTCGCACCGAATCCCCGTGTCCGCACACCTGATTTGTTTTTTCGCTTTCGCGCAGAAAAATTTGCACACGAAACGGTCGCGAGACGCATCTCGGTAAGGCTCGTTGACCTTGGAAATCGCTTTGGCGATACTGAAACATTCTGCGTGATTTTCGTTTCAAACGTCAACGTAAACGTCAGATTTTATTTTGTTAATCGTTGCATGTCCTTTATGCGGAACAACTATAATAATCGTGATGATATCCAACGGTGAATCTCAATGTTGATAATATTTTGATAATAATTGAAAATCGGGTAAACAACAGAAGTAAAATGTAGTGAACGATACCCGATGACGAATAATTAGAAAATTCTTAGCAAAACTGGAATTTTGCCTGGGAGCCTTTGAGGATTTTTTCGCAAAGCATAAAACCGTAAATGTAAAGAATAAACGTGGTAATAAGACAAGGTAGCAATAAACATACAGGGTATTAAAGATTACAATATTTACACCGTCAACGTCACGATAGTGTGACTTGGAAGTCACATACTAACACATCCATGTGAGCTGTTTATTTTAAATGTGGCATAAGTCCATTCGTCAATTATTTTTCACTAACTGTAGTAACGTGTACAACATTAATATCCCACACATATATTTTTTATTTTATCGAAACATAAACTCTTAAACATCTTGATTTGAATATAAACAGGTCACTTTCAAAATAAACGGTTCATATACTCTTGATTGATTGAATTTTTCGTCGGAATGTGGCGTGTATATCTTGTATAACGTTTCCATGGTAACCAGTAATGTTATTGGTTACGATTATCACCTCCCACTTCAAATCTCGCAGTAGATACTTTTAGAATTTATTTACTAACGGAGGTTATAATAATCATCTTGCAAAAAAATTCGGAACGTAGAGGATTGAGATTTATTTAAAAACAGTGCCGGAATGTATTCAGCATCCGGTCAACTTTCAAAGCGGGAGCGATATTACGACGGAGCTTTCGAGACGGTCAGCTACATCGAGATGTTGACAGTTTGTCATCTCTCTCGGTCATTCCAAGGGCTCTCACGCTCGCGTTTCTTGTCGCGCGCGCGCGTGAATGAAATTCCGGCCAAACCGACGAACCCGTTTGCTGGAAACTGTCCGCAAATAGGAAAGGGAAATAAAGTTTCGGCCGTGAACACGGCCGCTAACTTATCCCGACCTTTGTGTGCCGGAAGATGGCGCCGTTTCCTCCGATTTTCAAACTCAGCCTCGACCTTTTTGCCAGCGAAATTCGCTCCAACATCAAGATTCCTTCAAAACATTCTTTTGTCAACAAGTGCGCGAGGTTTATGAGCTATGGCCTCCGTGAGAGTTTTGAAGCGCCACGAATGTACGGATTAGCAGATGCTTAACCCTCCTTCCTATCGTGAAGACTCCGGGAAGGCGTTCCTTTGCTCTGTGAAAAGGAAAAGTTTTTACAAGCTATGAAGGTGGATATGCTGTCCACGTAACCTCGGGATTGACAAACGTTAGATTCCTCTTTGTGCTGGCCGGTCTTTTGGATATCAAAATGCCTTCAAAGTGACTTTTTTGTCATAAAAAAATTAATTTCTTTTTAGACATGGGTCCTGAAAGAACCTTCGATTATGTTTATTTTCCTGATCTTGCTAAAATAACATGCTGGTATAAATATTTTAACTATTTGTTGGATCAAAAATTCACAAAGAAGGACATACTTTGTCTTCTATTAAAGCACATTCTTAAATACATTTTAAAAGAAAAGTTTGATTTGATCCAAGTAAGATGTATATATTTATGGATTTTTTAAAAGTAAAAGTTGCCAATCAAGTTAGCATAATCTTTATCGTGAAACTTTTGGTACACGTCCGCTTAATTTGCTCGATCCGTTAATAGAGGTTGATACAATCTTTAAGAAGAATATCAAAGGAGATGTGCGTTACCCGAGAGAACCGTCGTAACCATCTTCAATGGCCCTATCCGAAAACCGTAATTTGTTTAATGGCCTCTCATACTTTTGATGACTTCGTCTTATTGAAAAACTTGAGTGGAATTTAGTAACACTTGTCCATTGTTATCGCTCATTCGATTCTCTTTAACCTTCAAATTCAAAGTCGCTCTTGTTTTATGATGAGAAAAAGTTATTTTTACATCAGAGAAACTGTTATATTTTACACTATTACATTGTATTTTAATGATTACCTCTGTTTAAATGATTACCATTTAATTTCGCCGAAAGGCTCAGTGATATTTAATGATTTATACAAAGTATTAAATAAAGCTGCGATTTAATATAAAGTCCTGTTTACTCATTGTATAACTGTGTTATACAAAATTATTTATAAACGTTATCGAGTGACGTTCAATCGTTGGTACAATATTTCTATAAAAATCCAAACTTCTTCTTTACATTCTTAAGTTCAAGTACAAACATAATTTAACTTGGAAATTATATTTTAAATGCGCTATTTTTTACTCAATTTACAATGTGAGCGTAACGTTAAAATAGTAATTTCGCTTCATATTTCTTAAGTGCAGATATTTAACATAAAAGTCATTGCTTACGCCAGGTTCTTTGCTTTTAGATTTACTTCCGTCCCAAAAAAAAGAGAACGAAACGGTATGCATGATATTTACATACGATCCGTCCTCTACGAGTCCAATCCGCTATCCGCCTCCACCTCTCGGTCTTCTTTTTCACCCTCGTTTATACCCATTTTCAGGACACATGGTACATACCAGCAGCGTCAATCCATCGTGATTATCGCAGCATCGATGCTAACGTATTTACCAATTTCAAAAGCACAAAATGCATAGGACCAGATCCACCAATGGCGGTGTCGCTAAACTCAAAGCGCATTTCGCTATCCAATTCGACGCTGGAGTCATTTCTAATGCCACGAGACCCGGTCGTTTAACGAAGTCAAACGTTTGTGGCGTATCAAAGTACGTGAATGGGGGGAGGGGGGAGAGAGAGAGAGAGGCACCCTCTGATTATCCACCGCTTCCAACATTTTTTTCATTCTCCCTTCTTTCGAAAACGCTTGAAACCTGCAGTACACCGACGAGAAAAAAAAAAGAATGAAGGGTCCGGGCGGGGGCGGGCGATGAGAAAAAGGAGGAAACCAGCGGTGGTACGAGGGCAACATATTTTTTTTCAGGGGCGCGCATATAAAGCAGCGGCAGTTGGAACTAATTAATTAAAGAGGCAGCATCGGGTGTGCCGAGTGGTTCGGCCGGCGGTTTACAGTTTATCTCGTATGCAAGTGATTACAGGGTTGGGGCCTGCAGGCGTTTCAATAACATAAATTGGCCTGTGCGGGGGAATTAAGCACTCCGGTGGACAAGGTGGGCTCCGCCGAATTGAAAATCCGGCTGGCGCCTTTTGATTTTCGTTGCCCTCGCCGCCTCGAGAGCTTCCGGCCACTTTCTGCGGTAATATTCAGCTCGACTCTTTGTTAATTTACGAATATAAATGTAAACATAAGGGAGCACGATCAAGAGCAGTCGGCGAGAATCTATGAATTAAATCTGTTTATTCTGTAATAATAATAGGATGTTTTAGCATAACACGTTTTCATCTCTGTCCTTGACGTGTAAAAGGAAGAGACAGTTAATCTGTTTGTCGGTTTAGAATATTAACTAATCACTGAAACGACTAAAATTTAAAACGATCATCTAAACAACAACCGTCGCTGAAAAATATCAACTAAAATGAGTAATAGCAAGCAAACGAGAAATATTTTAATATTATAATTCTTAATCTGGTTTCAAGTACATATATATGAAAAGGGCTCGCAATAACCGAAACGTGGTATGAACACCAATTGTTCTTCAATTCAATAAGAGCCCACTTTACGTTGAAAAATTTACTCACTAAGATCACTGACATAGGATATTAACAAATTCCATGCCGGATCGATTTTTCGTTACTTTTAGACCTATTTTTTATTTTCAAGCCATGCAGGGTTCATCTCGCTATGCTACTATAATTTTCATTTGAGGTATATCATACGATTTTTATCATTGGGAAGAAACAATTCCTTTTTAATATTTTGTTGTGCAAGGAAAATTCTCAATAGCCGAAATGGAAAATTCAGCGTGAAGCATACACGCACCACGCAGCACGGAATATGTTAAAGGAGCAGAAATTTGATTTTATATCTTATCTTATATTTATCAGATACGTTTTATATTGGTTAAATATATATCTTATATATTTAATTTGTGTACACGTATATTTAGTAAACTGTAAATGAATCGCACGTTGAACGGGTTAAGGGCATATTTTTTGCAGCGGTAGCCACCGATGATGCGCCACTGCTCTGGGATTAAGGATGTAAATTAGCCTTGGGGCGCTTTGGTATTCATTAAATTACGGGGCGCGCGCACAAAGCTTCCTATTTTTCCCTTTTACCACGAAGTTTTCCATTTACTTTCGTAATACGAAAAAGCACAAGGAATCGTTGGGAGTTGCATCGATCGTGGTTCACATTATTTGAACGTTATAGGATGAATCCAAAAAGGATGTCGGGTGTTCAGACTTTTGGATCTTTCCATAATAATTTTAGTTTCGTATCTGCGACACATGAAACATGCTTTGCGCGTGTAGGTACAAGTTTGAAATTGGCCCGTGAGAAGGCAGGGGGTAATGTAAAAAGCGGACAAATATAATTACTTCTAAAGTATAAGATTTATTTGCACGCCATTAGAGATTCGTGAATGAAGCTATTAAGGTTAAACCATGGGATTAATGAGATAGCGCTCAAGGGAGCGAAATTCAGGTGGAAGTAATAATAATAATAATAAAAAAAACTGTTTATCGACTTTACGAGTGCACGTCTGTAAGAAAAGTGGAGAAAAACAAACTACGTAAGGATGACTTGGGTAGTTCGCTGCATCGGCGGAAGAGCAGCTGTTTATCTATCATCAGCTATGGAGAGAGTCTGGCAAAGATAATAATCATTTCAGTGGGTAATATTAGGTCTACAACACATCTTTGGAACACGAAGTTATTACTAGAATTATCGAAGTACTAAAAGTCATTAAAAATGGACTAATCAATCGTTTCTACACAGAAAGACTCTTCCACTTCTATAATAACGTATTTTCTACGATGTTCCATAAATTGATTGCGGCGTATAGACATTCTTCTTTGCTCTATCGATATTTCTTCTTTATCTTTTTTTTATTTTAAAGTTGCACGTAGTGTATATAAATATGTGAAAGTACCTAATACGGCTAGTGTCGATAAATATATGTTTTAGAAGAACGAAGCTCGAGAGAACTCGAAAAAACTCAACTGCCATCGATTAATGATGGATCAAAGGACTAACGATGTTTTTAACGACAAAACGGGAATAAAATTCATTTTTTTTCCTTTACAAACAACGCCGGGTTAAATGCATTTTGGTCGATGGCAATAAGAAGAACGCGATGAATGGCAATTAAAGTGCGTAATAACAAGAATCAGGAATGCCATGACGTTAATGGGGTCGAAGGAGTTAATTAAATATCTCGAGGTCGGCGATAACCCGCGAACCAAGGTACGTAATGTCGCAATTAGTCGCACCGTGCTGCTGTATAATGCGGCTGAGGAATGAAAACCATATATTTCGATTAATATCTGGAAAGTCCGGCGGGCAGCCCTGTTGCTATGGTCTCTTAGCTCACCGCCGCAAGATTTACATTCTCGTGTTTTACGTGCGGCCACCGCGGCGGCGGTCAATTTAGCCGCTGCAAACGCGCTGCAAGATCCGGCACGCTGTTTCCCCAAAAACAAGACATTAAAATTACTCTGGTGCGCTAATGATGACGTTAACGCACGTAACCTGAATAGTGATTTTCTCGAGAGCAGCGAGAAACAAAAATGCACTGCCAGGATTGTTGGAACGACGATCAGAACAATTTCGCATCTGACATTGTTACAGACTTCGTACCAGATTTTAAGAAGTTGCCAGTTCTCCTGTTCGTACATTTGAGAAAGTTCAAGGGCGCGAGAAATATTACTTTCAAATTGTATCTATAAACAATAAGAAGTGCTTATGTATAGTACTTCCCCTCACTGAAGCAGAGTATGTTAAACAGTCTATAAAGAGTATAAATGGACATTAAAAACTGCAGTTTACCCACTGTTGTTCTATACGTTTAACATGTACATTTGCATATTTTGTACATTTTCGCTTTTGAAGATCTGTAAATAAAAGAATAAAATAATTTTCAGTAAAATCGTAGAATCCAAAGTACGTATTAAGATCAAAATTAAACGATCAAATTAGCAATAAGTGAGAAATATAGCAATGGGAATAACGCAGGTGGTTATTATATTAAAATCCTTACATCACAGCTGATTTATAAATAAAGTAAATGGTACCAAGTTTATGAAGTCGAATAGATGTTATGGAAACTATTTGGAAATTCAATACTCTAGATTAGATTTCTGATTGGAACGTCGGAAACTATATTGTACAAGTCCTAATTGATTACTGGCCAGTTGTTCGGGAATATTTTTAGTCGCAACGAGGGATGCAAAGTTCGACGTTCCATCGCATCCCATCGAGAGTACAACCCGTAGATTGGAATGAGGTTGCAGAAGCGACACGTGTTTCGCCATTATTACGAACTTCGTCAATCACGGTTCACTTTATTACAGCAACTCACGCGATACTGCGAGCGGACGGGCAAAATTAACTTAACAGTTTACACCTGAGTGCAAAAACAAATTTGATACGTCATCGTTACCCTGCCATATTTGTATTAAGCCTGTAAAAAATTTCAATCCCTCTCTCGCAAGCTTTCCACTTATCTTTTAATATATAATAGGCAAAGCGGCGTAAAAATAACCGATAACTCGTGTAAAAAAACTTTATAGATCCGTCGGTTTTATAAAATCGTACATTTCATATTTTATGGATATATCCATGTTTAAAATACCATACTTCATGTCCCATAAAAACGAAAAAAAAGGTATCGCGTGCAGTGAGGCCGATAAAATTAACCATACAAAGTTTCACTTAATCTTAGCCGACTATTTTCTGCAATTATCGTAATTCCTGATTCACGTTACAGAACGAATGTATATTACAGAAGCTGGGTTTTTTTTTTTTAATTCGTTTTCGGCACCGACTGCTAAGGTAATTTGGCCTATGACTCACTGTTTAACACTTTGATTGTCATGGGGGTCATCGGTGTCCGACGACGCGACCAATAATAAAAATACATACTTACAATAAATATCGATTTTCATATATTTTTTAATAATATCATTGTTATTATAATGGTTTGAACAAATTAATGCCATATAGAACATACAAAAATAATGTTATTGACGCGTGAAAAATATACATTTTATCTGTACATATTGCGATTAATCACATTGAAGTACTCTATGAAAAGAAAAATTAACCAATACAATCGACACAATAGGTTACCACTTTTCTAGCTTTGAATTTTTTCGTAACACACCTTGTAAAATCGGCATACATTTTGTGTAACTTGAAGAAATGCATACTCCATCATCAGAACATTTAATTAAATACATTGGAACTCGAGCACAGCAATTCGAAATACGTGATAATCGCAAAAATGGTCTACAGCGCCTCGGGGACGCCGGTGACCATCATTACGAAAAATGCATTAAACATGATTAAACAACGCAACTTATGTGCCGTAAATAGTATTTCAACATAATATGCATTGCATAATAAATAATTTATGTTGACGGCATGGGCAAACCATGTAAAATGCGCGCGGCACTCAACGTATTAAGGTGGGTTCCGAACCATCGGAGCTACAGTATACATGTGAGATGGAAAAACCAGAGGTGATGGGCGGGATTCGAACTCGGGTCTTTTGCGTGGAAATCCGAGCTTCTATTCAGTGCATCACTCTAGTTCTGTATAGAGGCCGTTTCACGCGCACTTGTTCTCCAAGTTGCAATTTGTTTAAAAACACGCTTCAAATATATCTTTGATTTCACTTTCAGTTAGCTTCCAATCAAAACTTACGAATTACCTTATTCCAAAGATTCTTTTTAATAAATCATAGTTTAGATATAATTACACGAGGAAGTTCGAATTCTAAATATACTTACTGCTATGATCGAATTATAAATTATACTTCCTACTACGTTCCAAGCAGAGCAGGTATCCCAGACATTTTTGTTAACAAGCCATAGTCTGGGTAACAATTACGCGGGGAAATTCGAACTATATTTATGTGTATATATCAAGTCACGGATCCAAGTGGTTTGTCCCGCCATGATGAAATCCTCGAACGAGCTGGCCCTGGCAAGAAATTGGTGATAAGTGTTGCCGCGATGCAATTGGGATCCGCCAATGGGCGTACACCGCATCGAATGTTAACACGGATTAGACCAGCGGACAAAAACACCCTCGCATCGTCCAAGAGGGCGAGAGGAAGGCGTGGCATCCGTGGAAGTACAAAACGTGTCGGTCGAGCGACATTAATCTTGCATCCGGCGTTAGGAGCTTTTTGCCGCCGTCTTGTATCCACAATCTCGAGTACCGCGATCGCGTATCAGCTTATGCATTCATAGTCTCCCACCAAAATTCACTCCCTGATTTACCCTGATTTTCGTTCTTCATCGTGATTATGCAAGTCTCCGACAAACTGTCCGCAACGCGGCCAGGTTTTTGCACGGCAGTAACGTACTTCTAATTCCCGTATTTCGGCCCCCGCGAGCACGAGGAGCCGTTTTATTCAGCACCTTATTTTCCGCAATTTGCGAGCTGCCACGTTTTTGATTGCCAATCAGTGTGCAGCGGTCCAAACTTATGTATAGTCGAGCTCTGCCTTTGGCACCGGTTCCTCTGTTATCTGGGTCAGAAAACGCGCGATTCTCCCCATTTTCCCTACTTTCCTCTCTTGAGTAAATGGTTTTTATCTCTGTGGAAAAAGGGTAAATATACGACTGATACTGAAACAATATCACATCATGTGAATGTAATGATATCAAACAATACGAATATCGTGCCTTGATTCGCCAAGGGTTATGAAAGTTTTCGTGAGTTTGGAATGCAGAAGATTGTGTGAATGATTGTGGTGGATATTTTATTGTCGATTTATTATATGCCCCTTCTGCAATTGATGTGTTACAGTGGCCAGCGTTGAGGGATCGACTTTCAGTATTACGAAGGTGAATCGTCTGCAAATGGGCGCGTATCTTTGTATTGCCTCCAACGGCGTTCCACCCACTGTCAGCAAAAGAATAATGCTGATAGTGCACTGTGAGTATTGTTTATACGTGTTTTGTGTGAATATGTATTTTTTAATGGATTTTCAAATCTATTAATCGGTCGATGTACGCGAAGATTAATCTAGCGTATCTCATTGACACACGTATCGCCTTTGTTGAAATGGATGTTTATCTTGTCGCATCTAGTAATATCTCACATATTTCTAACTGACATACAGATTTCCTTTTGATCAAGCTCCTTTATTATAAGATAACAAGCAAAAAATACTTTTATGCTACGACATCGTGAAAAACCGCATTGCAATTGTAATTTTTGCAACGTATTTCGTGAATTTCAATTCTCAGCTGCTTTATTCAAGTTTGGAGCGTTCTATTTGCGATTATCAGTTACACAGTTAACATCCTTCGGAATATAACGCAACGATCCTTGCGAAGCATTGGTCCAATGCACAGAACGCTCTGGCTGCTTTTGGCAAAACGCGTTCATTATCGTAATCCTGGATATCGTACAATATTCAATATGAAATCCATTTACAACCATCGCGTACATTAGCTCAATTACGAGATGTATTGTACGTTATGTTCAGCTGACCTAATTTTACCCTTGCTGAACAAAGCTCGGCTCTTAAGCTGCTGCTCGATGCGTTTCGAGTAGAAAATCGTTTCTGAACAACACGATGGTGTAATGCAAAATATGATTTAAGGATTTGCTTAACACATAGTATCCTTTACATCATATTTAACGAATCATCTGTGGTAATTAAATTATAGTTTAATGGACAATGATTCTTATTGGAAAATATTGATCTTTTATGCGATTTCATGAAACAAATTATGCCCGGTATTGTTTTCGGTTAACGCGTGAATTACAACAGGCTCTTTAGATTATCCGTACTAAGAACAAAATATATCGAATCCAGATGTCACAAATATTGTACTTAATCTGCAACGTATATTAATTATCTGTTAAAAGTAATATTAAAATTTGAAATGTATTAATATCAGATATTAATATATTATTTTATATTAAAATTGTATTGGAATATATTAATAGAATATTAACTATTGAATATTCGTATATTGAATATATTAATTATACGGAGAATTTCAACGTGCCTTTCAACGCGGTTGTGATCGAACAACGACCAGTTCTCTTTATAATTTTAATCCTCTTTTGATGTTGACAGTCGCGCCGATGATCTCAATCCAAAATCAATTAGTAGGAGCTCAAGAAGGGCAACAAATGACACTGGAGTGCCATTCAGAGGCCTTCCCGAAATCCATCAATTACTGGACGAGGGAGAACAACGATATCATAACAAACGGTACTTGCTGTCTCTATCATTTTATTATTAAACACTACCACCGTTCTATAATATAAAAGCGCAATTTTCGTTTAATAACGACAAATATGAAACGCGAGACATCCTGCGCCAAATGAATCGTTTCCTGTAATTAAATAGACATGTTTTATCATAAACGCGTTTCTTCTCTATCAAAATTGAATTTTTCTCTTACCTTGCCCGTGAGACGCTTTAAGCGTCTTATGCGCTCCCTTTCTATTTCTCTCTCTTTCTCTCTTATGCGGAAAGGATATCGCTTCCTACTTTTCCTCGGCTTCTCGAGCGGCCATGCGAAGAGCGTAAGAGCTATTACTGCGGACGGATAAGGAGGCCGTTCGAAAAAGTTCACCTGCGAGGCTGCATTCCGCAAGCGGAAATAAGATGCGCTGGGAGCGTCTCTTTACATATTCCAAAAGTTCCCCACGTCAATATGGTCGATGAAGCAAAACTTTTTTCAGCAAGATATCTGATCCATTGTTAACACTATATTTACCGGAAGTCTTTCAAAAAGTATTGTAATTCGTACCACCATTCGCTGTTTATAGAATGGGTATCGTTGCTGATTTTCTTGATTTTCCAAAAACTACGAAATCACCGTTGCTACATAGAGCGTAATTACAAATAGGTTCATTGTTGTACCTGTTAACGACGCGCAAGAATAAAATATTTCATTAGATTACATAGGAAACGATTTCGATTCATGATTTGCCAAGAATCTGAGGAGAAATCGAGAGCCAGGTAAAACAGCTTGAATAAAGACGTAAGCTCGACAGGATTTTATTTAGAATTGACGTAATCAATTTGCACCGCTTTTTGCTGAAACGGTTCGTCATTCTCCGGAGGGAAGAATTAGCACATAATTGGCCTCCTCTTGCTTGCTATTAATCTCCGTTATCATACTAAATTTGCTTAAGTGTTCAAACGCTTGTCTATGGAAATTTTCTTATAGCTTTCGTTTTTTGTTTTCTCTTATTCACCGTTATATATACTTTCGAGTATATCTCAGAATCTTGTATCCATGCTATATGTATCATAATAATTTCCAGCAATATAAAAATCCATGAAATAATCGCAACGGTAATATGATTCCTTTCGAGATAAATCTCCTCAAACATCAAGTAGAAATATTGTTTCCATTTCCCGTATCGATATTCAATTAAGCACAAATCCGTCGATCGGATGGCAAACATTAAACGTCAAACGGCCCTATTAACGGAAGAATGCGCGAAATAATGCGCGCTACAAATTCATCCATGACTAAAATCACATCATCAAAGGACGACGCTGATAAAACACACGTAATAATGCAAATAAAATTCAGTCCTCGATCGGAGAAATTTCAATTACATGGGAGACCAGACGAGCAAAAAAGGGAGGCTCGTGCATCGACGAGGGCGCTCTTACTTCGTTGGCAAGCGACGGTTTTACGAAATCTGAGCCGAACTGCCGACGGTACGATGGCTGAGGGAAGTGTCCTCCAAATGTAATACGATGTACGGATCCAACGAGATGATTTATAAGCGTGGAGCGCAGGTGGCGGGCTACGAGCTCGTAAACCAGCTCGTAAAGCGAGTGCGTAGAGAAAAAAAAAACAGAAAAAAAATAGACGGCTGTGTTCTACGCTAACGATTTGGCATTATTCGATAATTAACTGAAATGCATGCTCATGACGTGCGTGTAACCCGATCGAGAATCGATCGTGTCGTTCACGTTGCATTCGCCAACGAGGTTTTATTAGCCCGAGAAGTACCTAAAAGGTCAAAACGACGTGTCTGTGAATTTTTCGTATACACTCCCAAAGTACACGATAGTTCAGTTTTTTTTTTTTTTTCAAATTTTCCTTTCCATTTCCATCGTTTAACTGTACTCTAGTAACGGTTGAATTTATGCGCTATTTACTCTACCCCCCTGTTTCTTTCCTACTTGTAGATATTTGAAGTGCATGCAGATACTTTGAATAATAGAATAACCATAGCCTTAATAAGCATTTCGCGCTGTATATTAATTGCTTAATATAACAACATTGCTGGTCGATTACACGCAACCCTCGCAATTGCAGTTTACTATACGCAGGAAAATGAAGTACAATTACCCTTGGATACGTTTTATATTATCATAAGCAGAAAAGGTGTTTGCTTTTATGAATAGGAACAGTGATATAGAACGCCTCCGATGAGATATATTTATGTCCTAGAAAATGTACGATAGGGTATCCGAGGATTAAGTTTCTTTTCGCTTTCGAGGAAATGTGCTATCGATCGCTTTGGTGATTAGTTCAGAGCTGAAAGAAGCACCGAGGAGAAACTCGCGGATGTCGCTTTTTCTCTGATGCATCGAACGTAAGAGCAATGATTTAGGATCCAATTTGTTTCCATTATATCTTATATGATACAAAAATCGTGGCAAGGCTCTTCCATCACGCTCGTTCCATTACCACCGTTTATAAAAGAAAAATTAGTAAGATATATAATGAGCATACTATACAAAGAAAACATCGTATCAGACATAAAATGTATTGTTTTATATACAAGGATTTAAATCTGACTTTCTTATAATTTTTTCTTATAATATTCTACATTTCTATTCTATATTTCTTATATTCTTATATTTAAAAATCAAGGTAGGAAGTCCAATTACTTTCACTCTCTGCAACGTTTCGTTCTCTCCAGTGTTCCGTCACTCTTCTCGATTATATTCACGTAAAAATAAGGGTGGAAAAAATGAAAAATTCATATCGAATTATCATATTAAAATATAAAATTAATATTAAATTTTAATATAACCTATCGGAGGCAGGAATATCAAGGCAGGAAGCCTAATAAGTTTCATTCTCCGCACCGACGATCGATTAACCACCGCGGTTCGAGGACTCCTCTCGCTGGAATGTCTCCGCAAGGAGCCGCGTAAAAACCATCAGAACCGCGGAAAAATGTGTGTGTGTGGCTGCTTAGAGCGGTAGGCTCGTTAATCTTTTCCAGGGCCGTATGGAAATCGTGCCGATTTCGTCCGCACCATCGATCACTGGTAGCAAAACGCAGTCCGCCTGCAGGTGCGCCAGCGGTAGCGATCTGAAATTAACCTAATTAGCCCCGCGATTAGCAGCTGCATGCGCCGGATCCGGGGCGTCTGCGTCGTCAACGTTCTTACTGCATCTGCACCCGCGGCCCGGAGCAGTCACTCGCATTAATGGATCCGAAGATACATTATTCCGTGCGGCCACTGCACGGCTCGCGAGGTTCCTGTCTAATTATCCGAAATAATTATGCATAGGTGCACCAGCGTGCACTCGATTGCGGCCTGCAGAACTGGCCGGTAATGGAAGCCGGCCGCCTGATACAGCGCAATAATAATAATTAACCTAACGCGATATGGGCGTTAACCACTCGTACGAAGCCGAATTATGGCGGGCGCGCAATCCGCGTTATCCGAAGACTGTTCATGCGTATTAGAATTGTAAAACAGCGCGATTGAAAGACTTAAGGAGACTTCGAGATTTTCAATACCGAGGCGTCGTCGATGGATTCACGGCTACGTTGTAGGAGATAGGATTTTAGGAGCGGAGAGTTCTTGGGTGAAATAAGGTGAACGGATTTTGTTGCGGAATTTGTGGAATTGCCAAGTGGATCTAAAGTGTGATAGGGGTTCGTGATAATTAACCTAACACGAGTACGAGCATTCCCGCGGTGCCGAATTACGATCGACGTTGGCCACGATTGCTTACGTGCATTGCAGAGGTGCCTAACTTGATTATGCGAGCATTAGAGTATAAGAACAATCAGTGTGTTTAGTTCTAATAAAACCTCTTTTCAAGCGCTTAATATTTGACTTCTACATATGTTCTCGTGAAGTTAGAATTTCAGTTGGCCATGTCGACATTTTTTGGTGTGGAATAATAAAAGCTTTTTCCTCTGGTGTGTGCCTCAAATAATTAAATAATTATTAAATTAGGAATTAAAGGAATTAAGTCATATTAAGAAAAATGGCGCGAAACATAATCGAAGATTCAGGTAACTTGACAATGTCTCGATGTAGTCGATTGAAATTCTGATTCCACGAGACCCAATGGAAAATTAAAATATAAAGTGTACGAATGGGTGCTATATTAAACCTAGAATCACTGGTTGTTTTTAAACTGACGCCGAGCAAACAGATTAGGAGTATCATACAATTAGAGGGAAGATTGAGGTGACTTCAAAATCTTTAGTACACATAGATTGATTGATTCTGGTGTTGTGTAGAATTAACGTTTGAAAGGATGGGTTTTTGTCGGAGTAAGGCAATCAGGTATGATTGTACAATAGTCGCGGATTTATTGAATGTTTTTGGAAAAAGTGACTGTTTTCTTTTTATTATCACGGATAAATTTATATTTATTTGGCTAGCACAGAAAGGATAATAGCGAAAGAAAAGAAGGCACTAATTTAATTCTTATCAATTGTAAAATATAATGACATCAGTGAGACCAATATATGAGCCATCCGGATTATGAAAGGCTTTTTTATTAATCTAAGAACATAAATCAACGTGAATTATATAATATAATGGATTATTATGATGTTATTAATTATTTACTGTAAATTTACCTGAAAAATCTTAGTAAGACATCGCTGGGGCGCAAACTATTGGTACCTAAGCATGAGGCATTAAGCACTCATGTCCTTGGAGGCACACGCTTATTGCGGGTTCCGACGGAGGGTTTTGAACGCTCCTGTGGTCGTCGGGGAGAAAATCTTTTCGCCAGCGACAGAGTGTTTTTCCGTTACCATAGTCGCCTTGGGTGTAAACCCTTGATCAGTGAGATAGAAGGCCCCGTGGACTGATTCTATCAACTACTTGAAAAAGAGTGACTCTCAAATTCGACTACGACTACTTTGCTTTTTCACGGGCTTCCAGCGACACCTTTCGACAAGGAAAATTTGTACAAACGTTTACAGTGACGTCTGCAATACATTCTACAGATACCGCGAATGTAACTGAACGATTACAAACATCATAGAGATAGTGATAATTAATCTATCGCGAATCATCGTCAAAGTCGGATTACGATCTGCGCGCACTGCGATTGTTTATGAGTATTGTAGAGAGTGGAGTTGAACGCACGGTAGGCTGAAAGTTTGAGGTAGCTTGAAAGTTTACAAACATCCTATTTGCCATGGAAAAAGTTTTGGAAAAGGTACGGTAATCAGAATTTGATTAGATTTTTTGCAAGTGGTTTTATGGTAAATCGTTGCAATGTTATCAATTAACTTAACGGCATGCGTTCATCTTACGAAAATCCAATTATTATTATATTTGTCTCTTCTTTTTCTATTTCACAATCGCTGTTCACTGAAGGTACATGTATGAGATTTCAATATGTTTTACGTTAACAGAAGAATCTTCCACGAAGTAATAGTATATCCACGTTTTCAACTTATGCTTTTACGTGACAAACTGAAAACGTGCAAAAGGCATTTTCGCATGAAAAAAGCAGTCGAACGCATTAATCTTCGCGATGTTTGACGCTGTCAGCCTAGCCGATACACGAGCGTTATTTACTTGCCTTTCGTTGAGACTCTAATATTTTGGAATTTTCCAACGCGGCATGTTGACCCTTCCTTAAATTCTGGCTAAGCCCGTGAACGAGTACAAATGGAAGGATTACATCATTTGAAGAAGCTCATGCAGGAATATTTCTAATGCTCTGTTTGGGTGCAGGCACTACGTGTAATCCAGTAAATTCCAGCATTTCAGCTGACAGATTCACTTTAACTACACCATACGTAACCCGCGTAATGTTTGTCTTGAACCAGCTCTAAATATAAAAAAGTGGAGGATACTCTCCGGAACTTATCGTCCACAGTTATAAAAATATGCTACGAAGAACTTAGAGATATATTCGAGCACCATATCTTTACTTAAACCACCGCTTTCAATTTTTTCTCCTTTCCCATTCGTATGATTAAATTACAAATATTCATAGGAGGATTACTGTTAATCTCGTATTTCGTTCATCTAATTTTTAAAGCGCCTATAGCTTATTCGAGAGGAGAGAAAGAAAATGTCGACACTGAGGGATTTTATTGTACAGCAGGCGGACGCAAAGTGGAATACTGGTTTAATATACGCGCGAGGGCTTTTTACAGGCATTAAACTCAGGCAGGGCAAGAGAACAATCTGATTACCGTCTTAATTAGTCGTGTGTATCACCACGGGCGATGGGATCAAATAAAGCGAGGTCTGAGCGATCTCATAATACATACTTGCGGATCATCCGGTTTGCAGCTTTGCCGTGCGCTTCTGTGCCATTCTTCCGCGAATAATTTCTAATTATAACCTCATTTCCCTTAGGAATTATTTCCTTTGAGTCGTCATTAGACAGCGATGCGTATCATCGTGCAATTCGTCCATAAATCGTCTCTATTCGCCAGCAGACTCAGCCTGGGGCTGCCTCCACTTTTACTCCTCCACTGCTCGAACCTCGAAAGATAATTCCTTCATTCATCATACATTGTGTGACTAAAAGGGGTGACGAAAAATTCATGTCGTCCCATTGGCACAATTTGGCGAGAGGTAGTTCATTCCGCCTCCCAAGCTACGGTAAGAAAAGAAATTAAAAAAAAATCTCAGGCACGTTAGAAAATTTCTGCTTGAGGGAAGAGCACGTTTGATGCTTTTTATTTTTCAAGGTTTTCCCAAATTTAGTCCGAATAATAAGAAATGACGGGCACGTTGTTGCCCGTTCCATTATCATCGTGGAAAATAGATGTTCAAAATTTCGTGTCCGTTGTTTCCCGACAGGGCCGTTGTTATCTGGTCACAGATACGGTGATAAGTATACGTATTACAGATATGTTAATTATATGGCGGTTATGACCCGAGGCGAGGCGCGCTGCAGATACGAAATGTACCAATTAAATCGATTCGGCCCGTTGCATCGTGTTTCGAGCTCCCGCGATCCTCGTTTGGCTCGAAAATTTTCTCGAGCGAAACAGCGTACGTTAAGCTGCAACATCCAGGAGGATTGGATAATATTTTAAATATCTTCGTGCTAGTCTTAATAGCCACAACAAATTTATTACCACTAACGTTACTATTGGTAACAGGAACAGAATCAAAAGAAAGTTTAACGGTAAGAAAAACGTATCTCATTTGAATGATAAAAATCTGGAAATAATGAAACATATACTCCAATGGAACGCATGCACTGCAATGGGTATCGTATGTTAATTCTCACACATTTACAAAATCACGGTCTAATCTGCAATCGATTTTATTAGGCTGTTCCAAAAGTATCTTTCGCTATTTTCACACAGCTGCTTACTTAGCAACGTGCGTACAAACATGAAACCTAACTTGGCGAACGTCGTAATATTTACCTTCAATCCTCTTTTAGATACATAATTCAATAAAATAATATAAAACAAAAAATGCTGTGCATCTATCATCTCCTTATGAAACGAACGAAACTGTGTGTTCGAACCACTTACAATAAATGTATTATTTGGCTTTAATCAATTTAGAAAGGTTTCCTCCGTAATTTTTACCACGTTTACACTTACTTATCACACCCGATCATTAATCTTAAGTCTTTCGTAATTGCAGCTTGATAATAACTCCACTTGTGAGTACAAACATCGCTTTTATTAAGAAAGGTATCGCTTTGCTCCTAGGCCGAATAATAATTCTTCCATTGACCGAAACGGAAGAAACTTTTGTAACAACTGAATACATCGTTTTCGTTATTTCAACTGTGTCCCGTTCAAAATCTCTAAATTTGGGATTATTCCGGTACAGCTGGAGATTACAGGGAGAATTTTAGATATGTTAAACGGCAAAGTAGCCGTGGACTATGATGTATGCTCTGAGCATTACAACGCGGACCAGGATTCAGCGTTCGGTTGGCATTCATATCGCCTATTCGGTGGTGGCGCATATATCGAAAATACACTCCCGTCGATGCAGCCCTGTCATCCGGCTGATTTTCGCATCGATTGCGAAACTGGTTAACGAGGAGAATTAATCTAGGCCATGCGCCTGAAATTCCGGCGTACCGATGGCGTTTCGTGTTTCCATTCTGCCCGCATATTTTCCGCCGCACGAATTAGCAGGGCCGATACTAAACTCGGATCGATCGTTCTCCTTCCGTCATCCACGGCAAATTCGAATCCGTGCTCGTTCTATTTTCGTTCATACCGCTTGTTTTCGGTGTGTTTCTAGCTGCCGCTGCGGGGCCAACACCGAAACGTACTTCGAATAATTTCGAAGTACTCGGACTTCGGATTCCTCGATTGAAATTAATGTTTAGAAGGTATTAAGGATCGAAGCAAGTCGATTAAATTGAACCAGGCGACGTTCTTTCATCACGTAGATATGTTCTCGCATATAAATGTGTGGGATTGTACTTGATTTAAAAGGTTTGTTATGGATGGTGAGGTTCAAGTAATTTTTGCCAGAGACTTGTGTCGATATAGATGAATGGTTTATTAGTATTGCTAAGCTACAATTA
>JBCFXI010001090.1:0-77513 GCA_038496175.1 Ampulex compressa
ATATATATTAGGTGGAAAACTTTGCTTCCGGTTTTTTTTTTTGAAATTTGAGGATTTATTGTAAAAAATTAATTATACATTTACAGATACCAAAAGCAAAGTTGCACATCTAATTTTCTCAGTTGTACACCTAAACTTAACTCAGTGTTTTATTATTACTATATATATATACACAGTAACACAATGTGCCAATAGCAAAACAACACTTCTAAAATAAATACCATATTAAAATACAAACCTATGGAGCTTCATAGAAATCGAATAACCGCAAAAAATACAATTTCTAAGATGAAGGACATCACAAGTGCGGATATATCTCGATCTTAAGGATGGAACACTTTGGTTGACCAGATGTCGGGGAGAAATTGATTAACCGCTCCTCGAAGCGATGACAGCGGAAGCTTAATGGTGAGACACTCCGCGAAAGGAAAGGAGGGGCGAAAAAAGGAGGGACGCGGATGCGGATGCAGATGTACGGGGACGATTGCACGATGGTCATGCGCGAATAAAAGTCCCGGTTTTCCGCTAACAAACGCAAATCCAAGTTCCATTGATGGCGGAGGGTTCATAGATAGCGAACGGATAGGAATGGCACGGCCATTAAACAGGATCAAGCCCTCGGATCGTTCCGAAAGAATTGAGGACGGATAATCGAACCGTGTTCCGAAGCCAATGGTATGCAATCGTTCTTCCATCTCGCTCCTCCTCTCGTTTTCCCCCCATTTTCTCTACTTCGATCGGGCCGCCTCTCTCCTCGGTTCAGCCGTGACAATGGTTTCGAACGATAGAATTTTACCCCGTGTATTTTCCTGAGGATTGCCCGCGACGAGAGGATTCATAGAATGCAGGGATTTCCCTGCGGAGATTAGATCTTTCATTCTGCTGGAACTTTAAAGATTCATTCCAGCGCTGGATGCGCCTCTGGCGAACCCCTTTTCCTGAAATAACGACAGCGGATTGTTTTTCCAAACTGGGCCACCGACTGATATTTTCCACCGATATCGCTCGTTCACGACGATTATCGATGAATCGATGGCTGAACTGAAGGTAAGGTAGCATTCGAGTTGTGCAGAGGGTTGAATTTCTGTCTGACTTCACTCGTGTATTCGAACATCATCGATATTCTATGTCGATTTTATTTGATCAATGATAAATCATGCTGTATATAATGGAT
The DNA here is from genome assembly GCA_038496175.1 of Ampulex compressa. Classification (NCBI taxonomy): domain Eukaryota; kingdom Metazoa; phylum Arthropoda; class Insecta; order Hymenoptera; family Ampulicidae; genus Ampulex; species Ampulex compressa. The sequence continues at coordinate 1,175 of JBCFXI010001090.1, forward strand.
TTATGTGGAAGTAGTGGTAAATGTGAAGTAACTTTGGAACTTTGTTTAGCTGTTTTTCAAAGATTTATTACTTATCAAGGCACGATTCAGTGAGTAAAAATCGAAGATTTGGTTACAATGTTCAACGTCCATTTTGGTTTGGTTGGATAATTATTAAATCGTACTGGAGTTCTGTGGGAAATTTCGAGAAGCGGAGATTTATTCCCCTGACGTTGGACGGCCTCAGGAAGCACGGGGGGAAAATCGGATACTGGCTCGGCGAAAGTTTAGGATTTAAGCGAACCGCGTAACTTCGTTTCAGCCGGCGGGATGCGTTCTTAAGAGTCTGAGGAGACTACTCTGGGGACATCTGATCTAGTAATGTTTCCTCTTTTTCCGGCTTACCCGGCCGGGATTAGATTAGTCCCGATAGCTACGACCGAACGGGCCGATTGATCCTGCGAGGAAATCAGATTATTAAGTTCCAAATCGCCCTATGTCGACTTGGAACTATAAAACCAGCTCTTCCTTCTGAATTCGCGGTTAGTAGCGATCGCTTAATAGGCTGATATTCATGAGCGCTAGAAGATAATATTGAATCCAAGAAACGTACAAATAAGGCATAAATATCAATAAAAGCAAGAAATATTTCGTGTACTTTACGATTTGAAATATTAAAAATGGTATCTCTAAAATATAGGGTATGTACGACTTACATTGTATATTCTAATGTATTTACGTATTGAATACATAAATACACTCTTTGCTACATTTCACGTATTTTTCACGATTTCCAGTCGCACGAATCTCAACCGGGAAATATGAAAACTCGACTAATGGTCTTTCTCGATTAACATTGGCAGGAATACGCATTATCGCCTGGAGAGTTGTTTACGATATTCGTGTCACGGTCTCGCCGCTTGAAAGTGCATTTAGAAAACAGCGGGTTATAGGCTAATGGTTCGTGTATGGCGAGCACAGAAATTAAATGTGGGGCCACGGATGATATTCCCCCGACAAATCCCGGTTACTTCTTTCTCTATCCGGCCTCATCGATCCGCGAGGCACGTGACAGTCGTTTATTTTGAGTGTCGGTGATTGCGACAAGCTTATGGAGCTTTGGGGTTGCGGTGGATAGGAAGTTGAGTGACGGGCAAGATTCAAATCTCGCCCATCGACCGGATTTTTCCAGCCGGAAGTCGCTGTGTTTTAACGCTCGATTTGGGTTGTAAATTTTAAATTAAGAACGCTCGATAGGAAAAGGGTGAATAATAACGCTGATCTTATTTCTCCTATGCATATTCTATAAAATTTATTGTAGATATCTATAATTTATTACGTAGTTAATAATGCTGCAAAAGAAGTGTCGCTATTTCTGGATCATAAGGAATATACCAAAGTTAAGGATCGTGGAACGATTGAATATTTGTACAAACGCACATTTATTCAAAGCACTCGTTCTTCTCGATTATGCTGTTTGAACAATAGAAACAATACCTTGGAACAACGCATAGAGGAAAAGTGCCAAAGGTTTTATAACTTTAGTACCAAAACTACGAATTTTAGTGATAAATAAAATACATACGAGGCTTATCTTTTTGGATTTTTATTATATTAAGTTTACGTAGAAAAAGAGTGTTATAATTATAACCGATTATTTAGAAGAATCACAGACATAAATGTCACCTTCGACAGGATATATTCATTTAGATATCAATTTACGTGAAATTCTTACATACTTCCAAAAAATCTGTCACCTCAAATTAAGTCCTTCAATCTTCACCAACAACTAAGATAAATCAAATAAAATGAATAAAATAAATAATCAAACTTCGAAGTTCAAAATCAAAACTCCTTCTTCACTGCCATACAAACTCCAACCGTGATCACTACTTGCATTAGCTAACTCAACAGACCCTTCACACGAGTCTCATATAAATCAACAGATCCTTACACGAGTCTCATATAAATTATACCAAACGCGAGCGCTCAGTGGCAAAGAAACAAAGGTCTCTCCGTTCACCATATCCACTTCGATCCTCCATTTACACTGTACACTACATTACACTACATATCTTCCACCACGTATACAACCACGCGCAAGGACCATCCTCCGAGCGATTTTCCAAGCTCCTCTCGAGCCGCAAAGCCTTCGCGTATCTCCCATCCACCTTGCAAAATCACAAAAGTCCGGGAAACAACGCGAGCGATAAGTCGCGCCGGTCCTTTTATCGGCGTTGGCGCCGGCCGAAATTAATATCGCGCCCCCGCCGGCCACAAATCGCCTCTGCGTACGTGACGCAGGAATAGGCGGGCCAATTAAATGCGCGGCTGGCAAATGTTTGAGCACGAGGGAAAGAGGTGTCGGCCAGATAACCGGCGGTCCTGCGCTCCGGTCCACGCCCGCATGCTACGGGGGCTGAGTATTTACGGGAGTGAAATAGATAACCCCCTCCCCCTCTTGGCCCCCCGTGGACGCGAGCTCGTACGAAATTAGCCCCCCCCCCCCTCTCCTCCCAGGACGTCGGTTCTCGTGCGTTTAAGCGAAAGAAATATGCCCCCCAGCCGGCGGTGGGACAGAATTTATCGTCGCTTTGATTCCCGCAAAAAAGCAGCGCGCAACTCTAATGCAACCAGGGGGATGAGTAATAAAAAGGTAGGGCGATAAGGGAGAAAGGCAGCAGCGATGCGAGCGATACGAGAGAGAGAGAGAGAGAGAGAGGGGACTAGCCAGGTTTTCCAGGTCCGGCCGATTAGAATTTTTCGCGAGGGCCAGCGGCCAATTAGAGGGCGCGCAATTAGGCGAATGCATCGGCTAACGGCGCATTTCCAAGGAGGCTGAAGCATCTCGTCGGTGGAATTGGCGTAATTGAAGCAGATATAGAAAGCCGCCATTGAGCCGTTTGGCTGATTGGTCTATGGACGGTGGAAATCTGAAATTATCCGGAACTTGCCGGATGGTAATTTCCTCGTGATCGCTCGTTCTGCTCGAAGCTTGGACTAAAAATGATATTGAAGCGGAAAGGAGGACGTAAATCGTAAGAGTCTGATAAGAAGATTTGAAATGTACCATGGTAAATCAAGTTATTGATACTTTTCTTGTGTCATTTACCACTCTTTCTTTTTATTATTATAGGTGTTTTTATATTTATTTATATTATTTATAACTTGTTTTAAAATTATCTAAAAATATTTGACATTGGAATAAAGGTTTTTTATATTATGTTAGGCTTTTCTGCATATTTTTTTATCGCTTCTGTGTGTCATTCTCAACTGCTATTTTAACCAAACCACTTTTAAATCATGTAAACTCTTTAAATGGACAACGAAAAAACCTGATGTTTTTGATTGAATTTTTGTAAAAAAAAGAACCAAGCATGAAGCGATTAAGCGAAAGACACGTTGGGTTAAAACAGGTAAATCCTGGTCTCTGGTCGCAGCTTTCTGAGACCTGAAAATACATAATTTTAAGCACAAAAGAATATACCGACGGATTACTCGTGGTATTAAGGAGCATAATAACTAACCCCAGAAGGTTTACTTTGCACGACGAAGGGGGAAGGCTGAAGGGCGGGGGCGAGCCTTGGAGCAAGCTTTCTTCCGGGCGTCCCTTTGCTCGTTGAGTACGCAGTAAGGCTGCGAAATACCGTGGCGTGTACTTTGCACGCTATTAGCGAGTAAATACTCACGGGAGCTCGAAAACGTGGTGCACTCAGGACCGAGAAAACTTGCGAAAGTCTCCTGAAGGCCAGCAGGAGAGCTTCGAGGAGAGTTAAGGTACAAACTCCTTCAAGGGAGACGTTTCGAGGCACGCGTGCCTTACCTTTGGCCATTCGATTGTGTATTTCATGATCTTTACTTGTTTATCCACTACATCCGAGTGGTACGTTGAGAGTAGATGCGAATATTGCTGATTTATGGACAAGCCAGAGGATTTTTAAAGGTAATTAGCGCATTGATGGACAAATAATCAAGCGTATTAAAACTCTCGTCTCCGTTGTTTATATTTTAATGCGCGAAACAGTATTAGTATTTTTAGTTTCATGGAATCATTGCGGTGGAGTAAACGTGCTCGTAAGAAGTGTGCAATGGCCAAGAAGAGAAATCTGCTTAGGGATTTGCAGTGGTGATGAAAATTTAAGACAAGGAGAAACCCAGTTTACCTAACGGCAAAGCTTGCAGGAACGGATTCGTTCTACGATAGTGAAAGATGCTGTGCAACGAAATCAAGAAAAGTTTTAAACAGTTTTTCAGGCGCTGCGCAAATCCCTGTAGAAGAGATACCCGAGGAAGCAACGATGTACCAAGAAAGGCGAGATATTTTTTTCTGGAGGAAAAGAATTATCTAATATTGAGATAAGCTAGAAACGCAACGGGTGTATCGTTGAAACAAACATTAAATAAATCAGTAAGGAAATCAATTTTATAATCAATACAAGTCTAAACGTAAATATAATAATACAAATTATAACGTAAATATCGTATAAACACGTTCTTATCGTTAACGAATATTTTAGTTACGCTCGAGGACCTGCGTGTAATTTCAACGAGAGCTTTCTTGGTACTTATGAATTTACATATAAGCCTCCTGTTGTTCTTCACGTTCTTCCGCCACGACACCCCTGCCACGTCACAACCCCTATACTCCTACAAAAGCCAACAACTCGCACGAAAGTACCCAAGATAATTAGTCCCAAATTTCAGCAAGAAACCAAGGCCAGGATAAATCACGCTCGTGACCATAATGAGCCCCAATATAAAAATCTCCCAAGAAAAACTTCCCAAAGGCAAGTACTACTTTCTCCAGAAATCATTCGCATTCATTTCGCTCCTGCCTCCCCAAGATTTTCGGCGAAAATCTTCACATCCGCCCGCCGTTCTTTAAGGCGTCTCGCGGAACAGCTCCAACCTTAGAGGTACTCGGCACTCGTCGCGTTTCGCTTGGAAGTGGAAGGAGGGGGTTAATTCGTACGAGGAGGCGGAATGCCCGGGACTTTTGTCCAGGCCTGTATATCGCGCATAGGCGCAAGGAGGCGTGCGCGACGCAAGAAAATCGCGATGCACGAGGATAATTAGGCTGGGGCGCAACAAAGAGGGGCCACGTCGGGCGGAAATCACAGACGCGCTTGAAGGTCGCGGGTAGGCCGAAATAGCGCGCTGCGCTCGAGAAAGCTCCTGAAAGGCGACTGAAAAATCCGCGAGGCACTCCAGAGGGGGGTAAGGCCGAGGAACTCCATTGTGAAGGTCCCTCGCCGGCATGTGTGCTCGCGCCTTTGGTGGTCTGAGTCAACTCGCGGCCTTTCTTCTCTTTCTTAGGTCGAGGAGAAAAAAAAAAAAAATTCCTTCCTTCGCCGCACCACGAAAGCGCCGTTGAAGTTCCGGCAGGGCCTCTCTCTCCCTCTCTCACCCTCTCTCTCTCTCTCTCTCTTTCTCTCCGTGGAGGAGTACCGCCCCGAGAAAACTTGCCTCGTTAAACCGCCCCCTTCTTTTCAGCTATCCACGCGGCGCCGGTCCCTTGTACCGGCGATCAGGAATGTTTACGGGCCGCGGACGATGGTCTTGGGGCAAAATCGTTTTACGAGGAACCTCCGTGAAGAATTGTGATCATCACGGAGGTTATGATTCTTCATGGAATATCCTTGCGAAAGTATTTTGACCCACTCTCGTTTTTCTTGCTCACCGTGATGACTACATTTCGCTTTTGGTGGACATCGCGATTCTTTAGAGACGTTTCTCGCGAATATGATTTTGCGCCTGTGGATTGGATGAGGGTGTTAAAATGTGGAAGATTGGCCGGAGTTCGTTTCCGCTTAACGTTAAGGTGAGGATAATTTATAAATTTTGAGATTTGTACAGTTTTAAAGTATGTTTATGTATGTTGTTTGATTAATAATAATTGCGTTAGAATTGTATAGTTATGGTATTAGAACACCCTTTCTCACGCACAATGAAATTCTTGTTCCTAGAAAACATTATTTAGAATTTCAAAAATAATTAACAAATGTGAGAACGAACTTCTCGTTAATGACTAATATAATTCACGCAAGTTGTCTCAATAATGTCATCAGCAAGAAGGTTAGGAGTGCATATGTATACATTTAAAATACACAGTATTAAAGTACGACAATGACATACACGAATGATGTAAAGCGGATTTTCCAGCTATGCGTAATCACCAAATTATGATGTTCAGAATCACATTCCAAGCATCCAATGTTACGGTCCACGCGTACGATGGAAGGAATACAGAGGTGGGGCGCGTACCTACGTTAAATCCGGCTTTTCCGCGTGTATGTTTTCATAGAATCGAGAGGCTTAAAGTCGCGTACTAACCACGTACGACACGCGCGCAGCTCGAAAGAATTTCACGGGCTCACAGGCGTACTTTAAACCTGCGTTTTCCACGTGTACGCTTCCACAGAATCCAGGAGCTCGAAGTTATGTCCTAACCACCCCGCGCGCGACACACGAATAGCGCGCAAGAACTGCGGAGCTCGCGAGCATACTTGAAATCCGGCTTTTCCGCGTGTACGTTTTCATAGAATCGGGGAGATTTAAAGTCTCATCCCAACCGCCTCGTGTACGACACATGCGCACGAAAGATATACAGAGCTCACGGACGTGCATTAGCACTGAGTTTACGGACGTTGCTGATATATCTATCCCTACAGACACGGGACTATTTGAGGAAAAGTGTATATTTTCTTAAAAAGAAACTGTATATTATTTGGAAATAAGATACTGGTAACACGCAAATTAAACTATGTTATATTATATGTTTATATAAAATTTGTTGCAGTAAGAAATACTTGCATAGTTTGTCGAAAAAATATTGCTTTTACGGTATAATTATTTATATGGTTTATTTCAAATGAATACGATTTTATTCATTTTCCTTGTGAAATTCGAAATGGTTCAGAATGACGCATTTTGAAAATCTAGCGTTCACTTGTATATAAACGCTTATCAATTTCACGGTTGTTTGGCAAGTTTGCAGTTTTAATATTCTATGTTATACACGCATAATTGAATTTAGAAAACGTAGATTGATGGAAAAATATCCAGAGAATGGGGATCAAGCGATTTTGCGATATTTCGATAAGGACATGTCACACCTATAAGCGAAAAGTCAGAATAGGTATCCAAGTACCCACTTGTCTACACAACGGTTGAATCCAACTTCTTCTTCAACATATCATCAACACCGATCGCTAACGTCATTTACCCTAAAACATCAAAAAGGATTCCAAACCACCAAAACTCCAGTACACAAAGAGACTCAAACTTCTTATTCTTCAATCTATTCTCCACACCAACCACTAAAATCGTTTACCCTAAAACCCACCAATCAAACTAGACTCCACCCCACAAAAGTACACCTATCGCATAGAGAAAAGCACCAAATCAAGAATTCGAACTGCCATCCAATCCACAAATCTCAATTCCAAACCAATTCCTAACCACAAAACTATACCTAGTGCACAGAGAAAAGCAGAAAGCCAAGGATTCGAACTCTCAGCCCCGCGAGCTTTCCGCGCCAAGCTCCCGATTCGTATCCTCCCGTGCACCCTCCCCAAAGGGTAATTAGCATCCAGCTCCGGGAGTAAAGGAGCGCGACAGCGGACAGATCCGTCCCACAAAGAGCGTCCCGCGCACTTTCGGTTTGTTTAAGGAGACCTGCAGACGCGGTTGCGAATACGCGGAAGGGGCGTGGTGCCGAGGCTCCGCTATCCTCCAGCCGGCTGGTGCGCGAGCGAACACATTGTGCCATTCGCACGCGAAATTTATTCATCGACTCGCCCCGCCGAAGCGGCCCGCGAGTTGTTTAGGGCTCGATGAAGAATTCACCGAACCGCGCCGCGCCGCCGGGCATTTCCGTGCCGGCCCCTATCGTGTTACGTCGATAAATTCGCCCTGTTAAAGCCCCCGGCCCCCGAAAATGATTAAACTTTCAAAAGCCGGTTTCGCGCTTCGTGCGCGAATCCGGAGCGTCGCCGCGACATTTCTCGCGAGCACGTCGAGCGCGCGACTTTGTCATTGGTCGAGACCGCGGGGATATTGGAGCGGGTGCGAGAGGCTGGCCCGCAGGTGTAAATCCCAGGCGCGTACCTTCCCGGCTCTTTGTTTTTCGACGCGCGAGACGTAAGCGCGCTGGCTTGAAGTGTCGCGCGCGTGCCTCCTGAGCGGGGCGATTAAAATTCTGGATTTTGAAGGGGGTATTGTGGGATAATGGGAGGGAGGCGGGGAGGGAAAGCGGAGAGGAGTGTTTTGTGATTGTAGGAGAGAGAGAGAGAGGGAGAGAGAGAAGGTAGGAAGATAGGGAGAGGAGAAATGTGCAGATAGAGTTGTGGAGATTGATGGGGGTGGTTGTGTTTTTTGCCACAGATTTGGGTTGATAAGTGAAGATACTTTGTTGATATTGCTATAATGTGGTTTTGTTGTGTACTCGGGTTTTTTACTTTGGTTCTGATTCTGACTTTACTCTGTTGTTTGACTCTGACTCTGATGCTTTGCTCTGTACTGTGGTTTGTAAGTCTCTGTTCCGCTCTCTAGGACTCTCTGTGACTAACTGTCTTTCTTCCCTAATGTCTCAGCATGCACCCTCTCTCATTTGTACACATTCGCACACCCATTGGCCATGTGTGTTCTGCAAACCATGCGTCAACCCAAAATTAATTCACGCACTTCGTTTCAATCGTTCTTCTTTCATCGCTTTATAGTCCAAACACTCTTCCGTCGCACGCGCTTGTACTCTTTAAAATATTTATTCATTCTCACACTGGACTATCTTCACATTCCCACAGAGTAATGTGAAATTGGAATTAGTGTAATACACGTTATATCGTCAGAATACACCCAGACAGCTCATTATTCTTCTCCTATCACTCTCTGTATCTTTATCGCTTCCTCTTCTTCTATAACATGATATATATGACGCACAGAATTCAACATTAAAGCATCGTACGTACAAAATAATTTCCAAAGTCGCTTGACTATCATGATTGTGCGAACTTTCGAAAGAAATATGCGCGTAGCGAAATATTTCAAGCGCATCTACGCATCTCGCATTGTATCCAGTCAAATCTGATTCAGCAGCCATGGCGCTGACTCGATCTCGCTTGCTCTCTCGAATATATGCAAATTGTTAATACCAAAACGTCGCGTAAGAGTACTTTGACGCGTAGGTTTAATCTCTGGGTACGATATTTCCAAGACAAGCACAGCACTAACTCCGCGGAACGTTAAATTTTAATTTCGAGCAGACGACTCCTGTTTGTCCGCGAGTGTCTCGGGCAACGAGAGTACAAAGTTTGAACCTGTTTCCTTTCCGAGCACTTCCGCGGGTACTTTTCGGTCCTACCCCTCGCTCCTCCTCGATACGCAACTTCGCGGATGGACGCTGGGACGCGATGTCTCTTAATAATTCTTCGGCATTAATTTTTAATTGATCTCTCGGGAGTCGCGCTCTTATCGGCCCCGCGATTTGTCTCCGCGAGTTCCTGCCAGGGCGAAACTTTCTTAACTCCCGGCTCGAAGATTACTACGTAGATTCACCGATGGCGGTCTTTTATAATTGCCGATAAGAATTGCTTTTGCGGTTCAATTGAATCACTCGGGCCATTGAAATCGCCCAAACTTTCGCGGAGTGGCGATATTAGAGAATTTCGATCCACGTGTGAAATGTGAAAATTCTTTACTAATTATCTATGTGCTTGTCTAAAGTTCTGTATACGCGGAATTCTACGAAGATTGTAGTTATCGCTTAATGAGCATTAATTAGTGTGCTGTAGATCGATGAAGTAGATTGATATATCGTATTCATTCGAGTTTTCTTAGGCTTATACTTCCATTGACGTCGATCATAAATTAACCAGAAAACATGCTTATTACGTGGACATTCGAATTGCAGAACTACTGAAATAAGTTGTTAGATAACTTACTGTCTAATCATATCCAACGTTAGTCTAATCATGTGGCGTATTTCCATTCATATCGATACTAAACTTTAAGAAGCGAATATGTTAACATCGCTATACCTATCCACGAAAGACATTGTTTTGGGATGGAAAGGAAATGTATGTCTACTTTTCGACAGAATTTGACAGCATTATTTTTCCACACCATTGATTATAATCACATATCTGACGCAAATAATTGAATTCACATATCAGCTTTCTATACGCCCTACGCGTTTGACGATTAGTTCCGCTCTAATTATTTCAGTTTAAAGCGGCGGTTAATTAAAAGTTTGTCGCGCCAAACCGGTAATAGCAGCGGACTGTAAAAGCGTATCGCTGACTGCCGACAGGTCTTGGGCAGACAAAAAAAACCATACTTTCAATTACCGGTATTTCAATCGCACAGAATAAAGACGCGAGCTTGCTATGGTTCATAATGTGCAAAGTTAACTTTGACATACGCCTACATAATATAGAAACCCACGTGTCTGTCTTTAACGATCATTCGAGAGTTTCATTCACAATAATCGTTTTCACTTGCAAAGCACTACTGAAGGATATACCTGGTAATTTTCTCTATTTACTCTTAGAAGTATTAAATAAATATTATACGGGTGAACGCGATCGGAATTATATCCTCTTTGCTCTCGTTCTGATCGAAAAAGTGTCATCAATATGTTCAACAAAATTTCAGATTGATTATGAAAAAGTTACACTAAAAGTGTCATACCAGCACAGTCCTATTTATAAAAAAAAAAAACATCAAAAGTATCAATTATAAAACTTTTGATCTATTTTCTTAATTTCCTTAAACATAAATGTGTTAGGAGACCCAAGAAATCAGTAAAAACGAAACCTGACAATTTTCCCTATTTACTCCTTGAAGTATTAAATGAGTATTAAACGGGTAAACGTGATCGTCATTATATCCTCTTTGCTCTCATTCTGATCAAGAAAGTTTTATTAATATGTTAAACAAAATTTCAGATTAATTACTAAAAACCTACGCTAAAAACATCATATCAGCACAGTCCCATTCACGAGAAACCCCAAGAGTATCAACTACATAACTTTTACCCTATTTTCTCAATTTCCTTATCCCCCAAATGTGTTAAGGGACCCAAGAAATCAGTAGAAACCACACGGATAATTCCTAACACGCAATGATACTCCTATCAAAATCCTGTTTCACGATCCTGCTTCTGGGCGGAAAAGCTCGACAGCCACGTATGTTGGTGGGTCGAAAAAAGCAACGAGGTGTAAGGAGAGGATAAGAGGTCGGCAAGGACACGAGCGTACATACGTTCCGGTCGGCAAAGCGGATTAGGCCCTCAGCGCGGCTGAAGAGGAATAAGGAGATAGGAAGGACCTCGAGGCTCTCTGAACCGCTCGATGTAGGGTCGGAGAGAAGGACAGAGAGAGAGAGAGAGAGAGAGAGGGAGAGAGGGAGAGAAGGAAACGGAGAAAAGGGAGAGGAAATGGGGGAGACGATGGGCATCGTCCACTTACTCGGGCAATGCATACGTTAAACCGCGACGAGGAGACTCGCTCTCGATTGTCGATTCAATTTCAGAAGCGTCCGGCCAGTTAGCCCAGCTCTGGTTCCCAAGATTGCGAGGTTACGGCTCGCTGAATATGAAATATGCCCCGCTGATTGTCCTTGGATATTCTGCCTTCTGTGTCTCCGCGCTCGCTGGGTTTACGCCCTGATGGAATATCCTGAATGACGGTTTTCCTGAGAATTTCTGGCCACGTGGCCGGGGGCGCTGCATTGTGCTCGCCTGACGGCTCCTCGATGTGTGTACATAATTTCGGGCTTAACAGCCGGGCAAACAGTTCCAACGGCTATCTGGTTAGCGAAGTAATTTAAAGCAAACGCCATAAGCGTTAACGATCGCGTTATATAAGCGTTTAACGGCGCCGTTAAATACCCCGAATTAGCGGATTTAAACCGTCCACGCAATCGAGGACCGCTGCGCGAGGCGCGGCCGGACAATTTTCGGAAGCTAACGTTAAACCTAACGGGCCGATAAAAATGGCCGGTTAATCGCTTCTGTGAAAAATCGTAGAAATTTGTGACGGAGTCTCTTTCGAGAAATTCCGTGATTCCGTTGCGGTGTACAGATGGATTTATTAACCCTTTGCGCTCGAGAGGCGGCTCTCGATCGAGTTTCAATTTGAGTAGCGAGTAAGAGGTATCCTTGTTCGTTGTTTAGATTTTCTTGAACTTCCAAGCGATGAGAATGGTGCACCTATACTTCGAAAAAAGAATTAGCGACAGAGCAGAAGAATAAACGGCTCGAAGCTCGAACGACTATTACGAAATGCTGCTCTACTCGAGCGAAAATTTGTTCAGCGCAAAGGGTCGATTTGTCGATACCTCTCCTTCGACCTCCTTTTTCCCTAAGGTTATACTTAGTACATCGAAATATGGCTGGAACGTGGCTGGTAGGTTTAGTGTTAAATACATACGTTTGGCACGTACACCTGGTTTTCACGTAAGTCTGAACTTATCCGTGTCACGACTAAACGGCATACTTCTAAGGGAAGGGTGTTCCCGGGAAGAGTCTGGGCGCACTTGGAGCCGCAGGGATTATTAACTTTGTAGCACGCTACTTCCCGCATTAATTCCGCACTTCCGTATAAACTCACCACGCCACCCGACGTACACGCGTCTCTAGATTACGCTGTACTACGCGCGGAAACTTCAAAGGGTCGCCTGTAAAAAGCTCGGCCTTTTGACATGTCTTATGTGCCGTTATTAAAAAGCTCGTATTCACGGGGGAAGGGTAGTCTTACGGGCAGGAATGGAAACATTTTCCGCCGCCACTTCCTTCGTGCTCCCTCGAAGAGGAATCGCTATGCCGTGTCGTGCCATCGAAAGGCGCTTCGGGCATTAACACTCAGCCCACCAACCACTTTCTGGATATATTGGATTGCCAAGAAAGTATTTTTGATTTTAAAATCGCACTTCATGCTGTATTTTGCTGATAAGGACCAGAAGCTTGATGATCGGGGAATCATGAATTTGTTGGGAAGATGGAAAAAGGTCGTGGAATAAAATGGAAAATACTTCGTTGATTAAACTTTATTTCTCGACTTTTATTCGTTATTTTTTGTTGACCAAACTTTACTCGCTACGAAATTACTTTTTTGCCAATCCAATACTTATGTATACAACGTGTATCCTTAAAGAATAGGGGTATTAAGAAAAGACGTCGAAAGATCGACATATTTTCTCTAAAATTTTGGGTAAACTCAAAAAACGCCATCTTAGGAAGTACAGGGACTTTTCTAAGAAATTATTGACCGGCCATTTTGAGCGCTTAGGTTAAGTGTTAAATACCGCGTGTACGATACTCGAATACGAGAGATTCGATAAGGGTATATATTTTTATACGTTCCTCTTATAATCCACTTTTATACATTTCGCGAAAAAAGGAAAGACGTTTGATTGTAAAAATCTGTGCAAATCAGGGACACCGAGATAACAAGCCTACTCCATTATTCTCCAGGAAGGTTGATGAACGAATTTTCCCCTGCATCCCTTTATTACGATGTTGTGTACGGAGGGCGTATCCGTGTACCCTTGAAGGATATACAACCGTGTACAAAGGCAGCAAATTTGTGGACTCTAAACGTAAACGATCATTTATGAAGAGCGCGCACCTATTCCCATAGGCTACGCACAAGCTTCCACATTAATTACTTCACGTGAATCGTAAAGCATAATTCCATTACGCAAAATTATGTTGAGCTTATAAACATTTTCAAAAGCCTGCTAAAACCACAGAGCGAAGATTTCTACAGAAATCCCTGAAAAAAACGACACCAAGCTTAACACATAAGTAGAATAATCGCTCTTTGTGGTATTAAGTTCGAAGGAACGTTCTATTCGTAATAGGAGCCTTTTCAAATAAACATTCATTCAACTTCGATTTATAAAAATTCAAATCCGATTTATAATATCTCGGTGTACAGTATCTTCATTCACCAATATATTCTCCCTTTCTCCTCAGCTCGATAAGGAACGCGCTGAAACGTCGCTCGTGAATAAATATTTATTTAAAAAGGCTCCTCCTCCGTGTATAACACCTCTTGTTTCATATGCGAAAGTGTTAACAATTTCACGACTTATCGTCGGTGATAATATATTCGAATATCCCCTTTTGGCGGAGCCCCCATCGGCCTCCATCGCCAGAAGCTCCATTCACCTTCTCGAGCTATTCCTCGCTACGCAGACTTGTTAGGGCTTAATTAATCGCAATAATTAAAAGGAAGGCGCGGGTGGCGGGCCAAGGCGAGCCGCGCAGTCGACTTCGGGCAGGGCTCCACGTTTGAATATGCAAAATCTCACTTACGGCAAGAGGGCGCGAGGAGGAGGAGGGGGGGGGGGTCGAGGGTGGCGAGAAGCAGGCCGAGGAGACGTGACCCAGGAGGAAATATAACGAAGTTCGAGGGTAACAATGGGTGGAGGGAGATCGATAGTCGTCGAACGTATGTACCTCGTAGTCTGTACTACGTAACCAACGACGGAGCTGGGATATTTGGAAACTCCCCCTCCATTCCTGCCGATACGTCGATGTATAATAGATGTACACTTGGAGGGCCTGTAACTCCTTGAAGCCGAAGTCACGGTAATTGTGTTATCTTTATACGAGTAATAATGGCAAACGAGAACCGCAGTTTTACGAACCGCCGACATCTTGTTCCTGGAAGTAAGATATATGTTATATAGTTTATACAGCTACCTGGCTTTGTCAGAACTTTATGAAATAATCGCAAGGTACAGTATAACTGCGAGCATTTCGCACGTTACGTCGGTAAATTGTTAGGGCTAATCCAAACTTCCGTACGCCTGGAGAACACTGGTTGGACTCCGAGGACTTTCCTTATGCGCTAGGAAGCTGTTTTTATTGAGAATAGTACATTCCATAATGCTGCCGTGTGAGCGCACTTGGTGTCCTTTAAATTGAAAGAAAAGGGCGAGGCATTCGATATGCGCAAAGTAATCCAGGATCTGTCGTATTTCCACGGTCGTTACCACGAAACGTCAGGCGTTTCTCAATGATGATGAAGAGAAAGAGGATACGGGAGGGGAGGGGGGAGAATTTGCAGAATGAATGCTACATCTGTAGTCCGCTGATGAGAATCGAATGGGAGGAAGGGGCGCAAGAAACTTGCTCCGGCTGGTTTGAACGAATCGACAGGTTTTTTGCGTGTGCCTCAAAGCGCCAAGTTATTACTAGTTAACGTACAAACGTTAAATTTTCTCGGCGGACACAAATTACAGGCCGATTAAATAATGCCCCTATCGCCGTTACAGTGGCGCTCATTAACTTGATATATCGACATCAGCGCGTATCCCCCGGGCGTTTTTGCTCGACGTAAATTAGCCTCGGCATGCGATTCTGCCAAAGCCATCTAGGCGCGCGGTTTTAATCTCTCCTATTTTTTATATCCCTCACCCTTGGATATTTCTGCGTCATTTATGTACATACATACATGTTACATATTATAGATACGTGTTAATTTATTTACTTATTTACTTTTTTTTTAATACATGTATATACCGGATAACTTGCTTTTCCACGTACATTGTGGAAATTGTGATTCGAAACAGACATCGAGCAGTTCGACAAAGGATCGACTATTTCTGCAAGCAATATCAAATATTGAAACAGGCACGTTCGGCAATCGAGCAAATATAAATATATATATATATATATAATATCGCAGTTGTTAAAGTTTAAACTCCACTCCAGCGCTGCATTTTTCTGTACCCCACGCGTCGTGTATCCGATAGTTCGAAATCAATCTCACACGGTGGGAAAGAGGTACAATATACAAAGCAATTAGCGCAAAAGCTCGTGGTGCGCTCTGTTAAAAGTTTGCGCCAAGGATTTTTCAGGCGCCGCTGACACGGACTAACGAGCATTCTTTACCCAAATTCTTATCTCAATAACAACGGACAATTGCCAGGCGTCGCGAGACATCGTGATCCCGCGAATAAAGCAGCGAGCCCTACAGAAAGGCTCCTCGAGGAATATCCGTAAAATTCCAATTTGGACGCGACACGGTCGATAGCATTTCAGGAACGCAGTCGGCCGTGTAAATACACGCGGGCATACGGGAGAAAATTTTAATACGAGGCTCTCGAGGGCGCAGACGACGTCGAAAGCGTAATTTAATGTACTCCGAGTAGCTTGAAGGAGGCGAGAGTCCTTCCTCCTCGAGGGACGACAATAATTAGGGGACCTCCTTATAATAAGAATGCCTTATAATAAGGGAAGCCCCTCCTCGGCGTTTCTGCCTGTACTTCTGACTCCGTCGTGTTTCAATTCCGTCTTGGGCCGGGCCACGACGAGTTTAACACAATCGCGAAAGGCGCCCGCTCGCTAATGATTTCCACAAATTGTTGTACACCTTAATTACATTTCGCAACAACGTCCGCCCTGGATCCCTCCATTATCTCCCCCGGATTCTTTCTTAACTCTCCTAATTGCTCGTTAATTCCCGTTCCGGGCAACGTTCCGCGGCAGGATGCCCCCGTAAACGCTCAAAACTACCTTGTTTAGCCGGGATATTCCTGACGTATCCACCCGCATCTTCATTCGGCCCGGGCTAAATGGGACGTGCTCTCGTCGGGCTTTCAATGCTGGCTCGCGGAACTTTTTAAGCGGGCCACCAAGACGAGAGGCCTGCCGCCATTTTCGCGGAGGGACTCCGTTATCCTCCGCATTTGGAATTATTCTTCGCCCATTAAGAGACTTCCGTGCCCGAGGACCGTGGCAGGATGGACGAAAAGATCCAGGCCCGAATGGAACAGTCCCCCTTTGTCGTCCCTGTTTATTATAATGCCTCGAATTCTCTGCCCATTATAATTCACGGGCCCTGGCTTTAAGAACTGCTTACATTGTCAGTTATGAGAGAAACACGGGATGCATTGTAGGCGCGCTCTGGAGGATTTCGGGGAAATTTGACCTAAAATCTCGTAGGAGCGGAGAGGTTCAGGAAACGTCGAAAGGTAAGAATTGCATAGAGGGTTAGCGCGGGTTGGGAATTAAAGGATGTCATCCAGGTTCTTCCCTGTCGAAAATGAAAATTCGGGAAATGTTTATATTTACTTAAATCTATTGCCAGTTCTCTGTTAATTAGTATTTTGTAACAGAGTATTCAACGTGCGTTGTATAAGACTGTAAATAAGTTGCGATAGCCAAACCTATCTTAAAATATGAGTTTCGAAGCAGAGAATTATGATATATCAGTAGGTATCGTACTCCTAATTTCTTTGCTCATTGTCAGTTTAAGAGTAATCGGCGATTCTTTGTCTAACAGTATTCAGTTATCGGAGTATACGATTTTTTTCCACGCCATTTTTCTTAAGACGGTTCGATTCTTCACCTGAAACTCTACCAGTTTTCCAATATCAATATAATTCAATTCATAATGCAGTAACCATCTAATCATTCGAGCCGCACACCAGTGGCCAAAATGATTATAACTCTACACAAAAATATCGATAGGGTCAACTGAAATTTTAACACTCCACGACACCAGGTAGAGAATTAAAGTGTGTAAATAAGCGCTGTGTTGGGCCAAGAATCATCGATCGCTTCTAAAAATCAAAGCGTCAAAACACGATGTTATCAGGTTCAGCGGCAATAACACATTTATAATATGACAGCTTGACTGCGGTGGAGAAAACGTTGGGGTGCAAAGGGTTAATAAACGCCCTCAGGATTTAAGAAGGGCGCGAGTCTTGGGTTGGGCAGAGCTTTAAACCCCTTAAACCCAAGGCTCGAAAGTCTTTCCACCGTGGGGAAGCAAAGTCTCCCGTGGCTTCCGCCCTGATTTATTACGCGGTCTACCTTCGTGCCCCGCCCGTCGTCGAGATTTCGTCGGGCAAAACGTATCGGCGCGTTATTAAATTCTTGCCTAATACGCCGGAATAATGGCCTCGCGACCATCCCAGAGCGTGTCCAGCTATTTTTCACGGATTCACGGCCGATCGAACGGGACGTATCACGCTGAAAATTCGAATCGAAACGGCGCCGTTTGAAACTTCAGCCGCGTGACTGCATCGAAGGTCTTGTCGACGATGGATATGAGAAATATTGATTAAACAATAATTTTACGACGTATTCGGTCCGAGTTGGATCGATTCGTGTTAAAGCAAATGCGTCGTGAAATAATTGTGTTAATCATTCGTATTACATAATGATTTGAGAATGTTATATATTGATAATAATATGTATGAGGATTAATTTGAATGCAAGACAAGGTGAAGGTCTCAGGGGTTTTTGCATTTGATCTCTACGAGTTTGATGCGTGTCCAGTGTAAAGGAGCTGAAGGAAGAGAAATCGAGAGAGATGAATCAGGTGGATAGGAAGTGTTTTCTTACCGGTACCAGGTAGATCGAGCTTCCAAATTTGCGCGTGTTTTAGCATCTAGCTAGCCTCCCTTCTTGCATTACGTATCTTTATCTTAAAACCCAACAACGCGAAAAATCACGCAAAATATGTAATTTCTAGAAAATTCCACTTGCTTCCTTTAGCACACATTCGTATTCACGTGCTCCAACAACAAAATTATAAACATATACATTCCGCCACATTCTACATATAAATATCATAATGGAAATTTCGATCTATTCAATCCACAGAACAATTCCAGAAAATCAGATATAGAATCATTATAAGGAAAGTATACAGATAATCGCTATGACCATTACCGTGTGTCAATATAAATGAAATTTTACAACGCCAGACGATGAATATCAGCTTCGAGGATCCTCAATGGTCGGCTCTAAAATACCCAGGGAGCGATTGTCGGCCGGAGATTTTCATAACGGACACGCGTCTCGCCCTTGTAACGTGGCATGTTTACAAGGGACGCACAGCGACGGGCCAACGCCAGTTCGAATTTCGTTAATGGATCACGCGAGAAGTTCCGTTGACGAAGGCGTGAGTCATTCTGGGGCGTTGCAGGAGCGTTTCTGCTGTCGGCGTGCAGCTCGGTGCAAATATCCGGAAGCTAACAGCGGAGGCGCTCCTGCCACTCCCCCTTTTGCATCCCCCGTGCGGAAGGCCGGTCGATTTCTCCAAACTGGTTGGCCCGTCAACGGGGGGGTTGCGGGCCTCGTTGAAAAATCTACTTAATTCCAAGGCCCGCGTCGATAATCGAATATCCAGGAGGAGTCACGCAACAGTTCCATTTACGATTCCCTTCCTGGAACGGGCGAGTCACTCCCGCTGCTGCTCGCACCTGCAGCTGACATGTGTCAGCCCTTTCATGGGGATGAATCATAATTAAGATCTTTGGAAAGTCTCTCGTTTCGCGCGGGAGAGAAATTCGGTGCTCGTATCAAAGGGCATGGGGTTTAATCGCAATCAGGGGCTCCGGAGTCGCTGGCAGTAGGGGGTGTCAATGGTTTTTGACCGGAGTATTCTGTGCTCGTGAAAGAGAGCTGCGCGGGGTTAAGGTGAATATGGCGATGAATGTGGTGTACGAAGTGTGCGTATGTGGTGTATAGGCAAAGGTGAGAGACGAAAGGTGAATTGTGCGATGAGATATATGGTGTGTTTAACGCTAGAACTACCAGCCACTTTTTGGGCATATTTAGAACACCGCATACATCTTTAAAAAAAAAGGAGGAGAGAGTGAAAAGAAATTTCAGTAGATCAAAATGATGATCTAAGTACTGCATGAAAATCAGGGAAAAATCTAAAAAAAGAAAAAATACATCCTTATAAAGTACTATGATTTTTTAAAGAAACGACTGAACAGTCATTTGTCTAGTTTGGTACTTTTGGTGTTAAGTGGAGCTAAGTGTGAAATAGCTTTGAGAATAAAATTAGAATTAGAATTAGAGATTAACTACGAATAGAAGAATATACGAGAATGTGATCTCAGACTGTTGAGCGTGCGTTACATAATGACATTACTAAATCCTTCGAGTATCTTTTGAAGTACATGAGAGAGTGGAAAACGTGCACGGTCAAAGGAAAATATCAGATTCCCTTTGATGACGAGCTACAAATATCATTTGATGGAAGTTAATTTAAATGCTTTAGAAGGGTATGCGCTCTCTTGTAATTTCCGAGAAATCAGAGATACACCGGAAAACGCCGGAGAGCGTTTAAAGCGCGAGTCGGGCTTCGATTCCGTGCTTCGCGATCTACATAATATATCCATTCATTTTTGATTATCGACGGAAGTTCGGAGTATTAATTACGAGAAGTAGGAGCGGTAATGGGTAAAAAACGAGAAATGAAAGCACGACTAGCAGCATTAATACAGTTCAGTATTCATCGAGCTTCAAATAATAACCTCCACTTAAGTTGCATCAAGATCTGAATACTTTGGTACATATAAGTTTCTTACGCTTGTTCTTTTAGATGTTTCTCAATTTTTCCTTTTATACCTTTCACATTTGATAAGATCCTCTACCAGAAGGACGAAACGTTATGTAATAAAAAAGTGCAACGCAAAATATGGTGTTCTCTCACTTGATTAAGACCAGAAGAACCCCGTTATTCTCAAAATATTATCGAGCATCGTATCTTCGGGAAATATAAAACAATTACGAAGAAAAATAATTAAAAATAGTGTACTTTCAGCGAGCACATGTGTTACACACCTATCACTCATACTCAGTACGATCTTACATTAATCATCAATCATCATACACGAGCGTAAACTTTAAGAGTTACCACGCGCGACAAAGAAATATCCATTTTCCCCGAACGGATAATCAAACTGTTACCGAACAGCATATCCAAATCTCCAAGAAGAACCTTCAATTTTTTCACTTCAGCTCGCGAGTCGCAAATATCATTCGCCGAAAAGTGATTGCAGAGACTCCGGAGGATAGGCGCCCGCACGTAATATCCGAGAAATCAGAGATACGCCGAAAAACGGTGTCTGGGGGAAGAGCATTTCAGACGTGAGTCAGTCGACGAGCCCCGTTCCTTGTAAACTGGTCGATCTGGCGAGCAAATAATGTTCCGTCTGGCGCGGGCTGCAGTCCAAACACGGGCTAAAAGTCAAAAGTGAGAGCGATTCGGCCGGTAGCCATCCAGGAACCCCGCGGAGTCTGCCGGTGTATCAATCAGCTGATGACTGCTCCGTTACGCTCTATTACGCCAATAAATGGGTCCGCCATTTCATCCGAAGTGCGGGCCGTTTCGATCCTTCGGAACGACCGTTATGATCGATCCCTATGTCGGCCACGTATGCGGCTTCGCCCGGCACTCGGCGCACTTATCGTCCAGCGTGAAAGGAAAGAAAGGGCATTTCTCTCCCGACTTTCGAAATTTCCGCGCACGGAGACTTTCTAAAGCTCGCAACAGGTCGCCCAGAAGAATTTCTGATGCATCGCTCGCGGTCACCCGTCGATTCGAGGGAATCTACTGCGGACGTTGGGTTTGAAAGGATTGCTTACTCTGCATGGTTTTTCGATGGGAGTTAAGAGATGTGAAATCATGGTATAGGATAACAAGAATGTTCATATGAATTCATTTTTTATTAATAAAAAGATAAAAAGAAGATTAAGGGTTAATTTAGCGGAGAATACTGGAATCGCGTAAATTCTTCGTACTCTTCGCTTGGTGCGTGGCTTTAATTCTTTTAAAGGTTATAAATTCGATTCGAAGGATAATCACTTTGTGTATGAGATTATTTTAGTGATCAAAGTGATTACAAAACGGTTGTGGATGAAAGTCCGATTTATAAGCCTTTCAAGCAATTAAGACCACGCGCCGATTGATGGGGTATTAATATCTCCAAGGATTCCACGGACCAAATAGAGAATATGAAGAGCTAACGAGGTGCTCGTATTGACCAATGAATTAATTCTTAATTCACTGAGAACGTACAAGTAGTTGAAACGCTTATATGTATAAGAATAACACGAATAGTTCTATCCATTATCGATGACGCTAATAAACATCCCAATATAACTGCGACACTCGTATTCATTCTAATATCGATCTTTCAAGGGAATGCACAGTACCTGTTTCCCCTTCTCTTTCATACAATTCCAAATTTACGACTAGATATAAGCGTAAGTCTTCGTAAGTAGATATAAAATACGAAACGCAATGTGCATCCGTGGAAAACCACGGCCCTCGTTTCTCCCTCGATTACCATGAGACGAGTATTCTAAATCCGCGGAGCTGGCCAAACGTCGGATACGAAATTTTCGGAGCTTATCTGTCATCCTGGCGCGGTTAGGTCCATCGATGCGGAGATCCATCTCCATTAGAGGCCGCTGGCTTATTTCCATGGCAACCATCCCTTCTCGGCGCCCTCATAAGTCCGTCTGTTTTCCCTGAAAATCTGCATTAGCCCGTGTACCGCGTTAACACGTGTAAGTGGACTCGCACACCAGGCCCTCTTATAACATTTAATACCCGCAGGAACGCGGCCGTGCAATATCGGATATGTCTATTAATCGGATCTAAAACCTGGAACTCGCTGAAACTTTCGAAATGGGGAGCATTACGGTCTAACGTACGTACACTGTGCTTTATGCGATATGCTCAATATGGTTAATGTCCATACCACGGGTAAAGATGCTTTTCGATGGTCTGTTCTTTGTTTATTTTTGCGTCTACGAAAGGTTCACGAAAAACTATGATTCGATATTCAGGAAAGGATTTAAGCAGCAATTATCACGTTGGCTATTTTAGAGAGGAACACTGATTTTCTAATTTGGTTTTCGGTTTAAATAGTGACCCGCGTTTGTTGTGCAAAGGCAATATACCGTGATACAATTTATGTCATGGGATATTTCATGGGCCGATTGCGAGAACTGTTCTCTATGCTCAGAAGTAATTGAATAACGATGGTAATTATTGTCCATGGTAAATGTGAGTAGGTGTAATGGATGTTAATTGCAATTAATGTAGGGGCTGATTTATTCCAATGAGGCTATGGGCTATTTATTATAATTGTATTTCGTCGTATGTTCGTCGTCGTATGTTATTTTGGCTTAGTGCGTTATTCTAATTGGGATTCATTATAATTGGTTTGATGGTTTTTAATCGATCGGCGATGTGCGTATGTGCACAAATGTGTGCGTGTCACGCGGTGCTTTTGGTTTTAACTAAAACAATTGTAAAAGCATAGAAAGAGTCGCGATGTTGAATGGAACGGCCGTGCGTACCGCGGGATCCCATTTCGATTTCGAACGCAATACGATATACCAGGTTGTCACCAGTTATTCCTACCAGCCATTTTCCAGACATATTCAGGTGTACTAAATATATCCTCAAAGAAAAAGGGGACGAAGGAAAAATGTCAATAAATTAATGTATCGATCCATACGCTGCAAGGAATTTATGAGAAATCTCATTAGTGACGCGTCTCAAAGTTCTACAATTTTTCAAAAAAATAGGAATAGTCTTAAAAAATAAAGAGTGTTATCGATGTGCTCAAATATATGGCTTAATTCATCACCTTATGTTTATGATGCTCAATTCTATTTTATTTCTTAAGATTGAATAACCTTAATTATCTGAGCCACGCACTAGTGGCTAGAGACTTTCTCACGCGCAATGTCGTTCTGTCGGCCGAAATTCTTACTCCGATAAAAACAGATGGAGAATTTAATAATCATTAAGAAATGTAAGAATTAACTGCTCGTTAATAACCAATATAATTCACGCAAAGTTGTTTTAACAGTGTCACGAGCGACAAGGTTAAGAGTGCCTATGTATACATTGAAGAGTGTTCGTGTTTGAGTTAACCCAGTGTTTCATTACCCCGCAAATCTCCACATAGTTCCTGATCCCACATTAATTTCTTCAAACCGTTATATCTTCACTCTGAGATATTATTGAACGGTCTCATCGTGAATCAGTTTGCCAATATTATATCTCTGCGTACGTTTGGAATCCCCTTTCGCATTTTCGGATAATTATATCGTACTCGAAGGGAATTCATAATGCAATCTGGCCGGCGGCAAATTTTACCTATTCAAACTAAAAGTTAAAATTAGCGTCTCGACTGACTTAAACCAGTTAATCGCCATTTAGGGTGTTTACACTCGGCGCTGCTTTCAGGATTTTCAAATAATTATATCACATTTAAGGGGGATTCACGATGCAGTCTCGACGGTGCAATATGCCGCTCAATTAAACGCTGACGTTCCCACGTTTTTGCCGCTGCTCAGATATAGTTATCTTAAGTCTCCGGTGACGTGAAAGAAAATCGGGTCTCCAGCTCAGTATTTTCTAATGCATCATCAAAAATTGTATTATGCACTTCTAAAAGGAGCTAACAAAGCAGTTTCTTTATAAAAAGTATTATATCCAAAATAATATCTCATAAATCACCAAGTATTTGAATGATAAAAGTATCGCGTGCATTGATGTAAAATAAATTCGAAATTAATCATCTCCTTGACCAATTCCCCTTTCTGCTTTATAAAATAACCACATCATATTGGGTTGGCAAGAAAGCAATTTCGAAGTGAGTAAAGTTTAATCAACAAAAAATAACAAATAAAAGTCGAAATAATTAATCGACAATGCATTTTCCATTTCATTCGACGACCTTTTGCCATCATCCCGACAAATTCATAATTCCGCGATCATAAAACCTCTGGTCCTTATCAGCAAAAAACTGCACCAAGTGCGATTTCAAAGCCCAAACTACCTTCTTACCAACCCAATAGTTAGAGAAAAATAATAACGCCACCTCCTTACCGCGAACCTCTATTTAACAAAATATACAGTCCCCTTCACGCGGCTCACGATCAGCAACGAGATTATCGCGCTTATGAATTTCAAACAAAATTGAAAATATCCCTCTCCACGGCTGTCGTCCGCATTACGTGGCGGCCATATCCCACTCAAAAGGGGACCGATTCTCGGCGGAAGGTTCGGGCTAATTAAACGTCCACATTCGTCGAGGTCGCGCACGAAAAGAAATTACCATCTCGGGCGAGCCTGGAAGACAAACGAAGGCAGCGACCAGGGAATCGCATTATCTCGTCAACAAAATAATATCCCGACGGGCATGACCCTCTGCCCCCTCCCAGCACGGGTCATCCGTACAATAATTATTCGCGAGTGCACGATAATTGATTTCGTTTAAAAGCCCGCGCGGCGAAGCAGAGCGCCGAGTATACCGATCGCCCTGGTGTTCGTGCAGGCCGAAACGAAATTAAATTCCGCTGTGCCGCTGTCACTTGTTGTCTGTTTTCACGGTGGTGCGCCTGGGCAAAACTCGATGCCGGGAACGGTCAAGGATGAGTAACAATTATATCACGGCCGGGGCGGGAAATTATTTCCTCGTTGGAAATACTTCCCCGGATTTTCTCGCTCCGCCGCCTCCTTTTGGGGGAAGACGACGCTGTGGGCTGGGAAGGATAACCGGGCAGCTATGAATGCGCCCTTGCCATTGGCGTGACTTTTTCATAAGCGGGCGAGGAAGGAAGGTTCGCGCGGATGCTCGAGGAAGCGTGAAGAATGACGATGGAGAGGAGGAGTGTGGATCGATCGTGGAATATCGGATGACGTAGGTTGGATAGAGGCTTGTTTCGGAAATACTTTACTCGGTCGGTTGTTACGCTTGTTACGCTATGCTGCGTATTGGGTAGCGTAAGGATTTTTTGACAAAAAAAAGTGAAAGATGATGTGTGGACCTGTGATGAAGGGAATGTCGATTATCGAGTATTGGATAACTTTAGTAGCTTCTTGATTATACGTCCTTTATATTGCTGTTTGTATTATCTCTTTTTAGATATTTATTATATATAACGTATATTATATATCTTAAAATGTAACCGAGTCGACAAAGCGTTATTTCAAGCGACATGAGAATTTCACGTTCTAAATATTCATACGTTATACTTTATCATCATTATGTATTATAAAATCATGTAAAATCAATTATTTGAAAAATTGTAAAAGAATCCCTATCGACTTTTTATTAACGCGTCAAATCAAGCTCATTAATCAATTCGCGAATTCATGCTCTATCCACTGTCGGGAAACGATGTTAACCGCGTTATGTTTCAAAAGTATTAACGATGATTATATACGGCGTGATAGGGAACAAGCTCTGGAAAAATTGGCACGCGCGCCACAAATTCCTCGAAGGGTAAAACCGACGGAGCGGGCTAGGAAAAAATTGGGCGGTTTCAAGGGCATGACTCGTACGCTCATATACGCCGCACGTACATTTTGGGATTGAATTGGGGCGGGAGGGCGAAAGGAGAGGGCGTTGGAATCGAAGTACACGAGGCAGAATCAGTTTAATTTCCGTCCAGCGCTTCCGATGTCTGGCCCCGGTACTGTCAGACGTCAGTACATTTCATAATATGGATTAAAACCAGCCCGTGGTGGACCTTTGAACAGTTTCCCGTCGTTCGTCCACTCGGTTACAGGATTTTGCTTTTATTTCCAAGCGGACCTACATTGGCTACGTTGGCGCTGCATTTTTTTCCTAAACGCTTTTCCTTCATTTCCATTCGCCCCGTTCGCGTACGATTTAACCTCTTGGCCTACCTGCTATCTCACGATTGCTAGAATCATAGTGAGCAAGGAGGTCGTCGAGGCACTGTAGGTATGGTTTTTTTTAATTCATTTTTAGCATAAACTGCTAAGTTTATGTGGCCTAGGACCTAGTATTTAAGCTGGGTTTCGAACCACCAGAGCTATGGTATACATATCGCATGGAAAAACCAGAGGTGATGGGTGGAATTCGAACACAGGACTCCCGTGTGGGAGTCTGAGCCTCTATCCACTACACTCACGCCAGAAACTCGTTGTTCACGCTCCTGAACATTGGAAACGTAGTTTCCAAGTCTTGACTGACGAAGCGCCGAACTTTTGGTAGCGCCTTGCGTTTACGAAAAACAACGAACTCGCTACCCGCTAAACATGACACGTTGCCAACTTCATTCGATACCGTATATTCTGGTTTGATATTCCACATCTATAAGACAAAATATAATAACTTATACCGAATCTTGCAAAATACGAATATCTATATATAAATAATATAACTTTTCGAGAATTTCAAAAGAACGATGGAAAATATTCGAAAGATACTTAATCGGTATAAACGATATCTCCATTATCAACACTTGCGAAATAAAAATGGAGACCGCTTATAGCTGTCGGATGATACCAGGGGGAAAATACGGAATATGCGCGGCTATTAAAGGGATTCGTGGCGAACTAGAACTACTTTGGTAGCGTCTTTAGTAGCCGTGCTTTTTACCTGCACGATAAAGACGGAGTCGGTCGTTGCTTTCGATTTGTTCGAGTCCCTCGGTATTATCGCTGGGCAGCGAGCGAAGGAGATAACCTCTTATCAGGAAAGCTGCTATGTAACTTTAGCTCACGCACCTGCGGCGAGACACTTTTTCCCGTAGCGTATGACGCCGAGTTTCGCATCTCTCGGGGCTATCGTCGCGGTAAAGCGGTTATGCACCTTCTCCGTAGGTGGAAAAGTGGCCATTCCCGGGGGAAAAATCTTCCTCATCCACCGTGAACAGCCGTGAAATCTCGCGGAACTGGCGTAAAACTGGCTGAAACACCGGTTCCTCGTTACGCTTGTCCCATGACGACCCGGGATAGCGATTACAATTCCGGTCGACGTGGATACGCCACGGCGCGCTCGATGGACCAGAGCACGGAACTTCTGAGTCGAGGCGTAACTTCAGCGATTTAAGGCGATGGGAGATTCGTGGATCGATGCTAATTACACCAGTGGAAATGAATTTCTGCTTTTGGGAAAGCAGACAAATGCTCTCTGATTTTTGGAGGGCTCGTGGCAATTAATTGGTTTGTTCAATGGGCGGCCAAAAGCATCCTTGCCGCTTCTCGTAATTTCTATCAGCCGTGTGAAACCATCCTCTGAAATACATTATTGTCATTTGGCGCGTGGTATACACTATTTAAATAGTTGTGAAATTGATTGATTGAAAATTGTAAGAGGAAATTAAAAGTTATGAGCATAATTTGTGTATCATTGTGAAGATTGAGGATTTAATATGAAAAAATTACTTTAATAATGATTTTTTAAGGCAGAGAAATTTTGATATCTAACAGTTGCGGGCAACAAAAAACTGAGAGGTATCTAAAGGAAATAAGTGGTGTTGATTGGTGCCTCGTGAAGATTCTAGTTTTGTTCTTGCTTCAAGGAGGAAGGAATACGAATATTCATTGACACGTAAAATTGTTATTATACAAATATTTAGTATTCTATTTTTTTTATATAAATTCTAAATATTGAAACTCATCATTAACTTCATCTCCAGCCCAAGATTAAACAATGTTTATCGAGAAATCTTGAATAATTCTTGTAGAACTCACGAAAAAAGACACGCGAGTATTATTGACGTCTGAGATTTCAAAACTCTCTTTTATTTTTGCCTTCAGATAGCAAAGATACCTCAGTGTTTCCTGACCACGGGGAAAAGTCAGGACTTCTTTGTCCCAGCAGTCCAGAAGCAGCGGCACCCCCCAAAGAGATCAACATTGTATACTTCTTTGTTGAATCTCAAGTAAAAGCAAAAAGCCCTGTGCCTTCTAGCATAAAGGAAAATTTGTCAGTCCTTCGGTAGTTTTCACATTTTTTCCTGAAACTACGCAACGCGAGAACCAACGAATGCCGCGAGAAAGTCGGCATTACGAATATTCCCTAATATCTCGAAAGAAAACAAACACAAGAGTCATTACTTCGAGTGAAAAAGAAGCTCCTACATTTTATAATGTAAAAAACAAATCAGATCGCCTTTCGTCAGTGATCGCATTTTATTGTCCTTCAACGCGATTATAAAAGCCACAATAATTATTACATACATCCGATATATCAATATCACCAATTTTCAAAAGAAATTATAATCTCACCAATATACTTTCACATTTTAATAAACAAACAAATAAATTAATCATAATCGAAGAAGCCGATGATGCTAAAGTGTACGCACAATCCTACCAGAATAAAAAAAAGTCAAAAAACCATAAAAAAAAAATAACAGCCATTAGTTTAAGAATCATTAATCATGGCACTTATTTGCAAGTATGAGCAGCTAATTTCCAACACTGGATCAGCGTGCGATGAGACAAAAGAGGGCAGAGTCCGGCGTGACGGGCCTCATCAAGCGTATTCACCCCTCGTTCTCGGAGTGCTCTCCTTGCTGTGGCCTCGCGATCACGAGGGGATGATACTTGATATGCACCCCAGTGGGACACGCGGATCGCATTTGTAGGAACGATTCGCCGGCCGATAAATTCCTAAATCCGTGGACGAGCCGGACAAGAGAGAATCATCCGCGAGGACGACAGGCCCCTGCGTCCTTTTTCCTTCCACCACTGATACTTTGACTCATCGTGACTCACTGATAATCGCGGCTCTCATAACCGTTCCCTTTATTGCCCGTAACAGATTTTATGAAACGACGTTGCGCTAGACGAGGCGACTGCCGCTTGTATTGTTTCATACGACGAGTTTTGTTTTATGGCTGATTGTTATCGTGCCACCGAGATAGTCTTTATGGACTTGGCAAGCAAAAGTTTAAAATTTGTTACGTAGGCTGAATGCTGCTGGATATGAAATATTTCTTATCACGGGTATCAAAGCGGTACTTTCAGGAGATTTTCTGCTGAATCGAGCAATGGTGTAGACTTTCACTTGGATTGTGGAACGGATGTTATTATTGTTAATTGTTTTAGCGGGTTCTTTGTATAAAGGTTATATATTGAAATTTATCTCGAATTAAGGAAGATCGATCTTTTTGATCATTACTAGAAGCTGATATAATGTAATGCACGATAAGTGGCTTATTACGATTATATATGTTTTGCTTATATTTCCGTACATTCCTTTTAAACGCGTCTTCCAAATTGGAAGGAAATAATTGAGAGGGATACAATCCTCCTTTTAAATCCCATTCAATATCGATCAATCGCATTATGCGTAATGCGCAAATAACGATGAGCTGTTCTATCCAGCAACACATACACCTTCCAATAATACACACGCACCCTTATGCACTAGTCCATCGATATTAACACTAAACCTACCATCCATTTTTTGGACATATTTATATATACCACATATATTCTCAAGGAAACACGCTATTAAAAAGAGATGTCGATAGATCGATAGTACGATTTACACGTGTATCTGTAGTATAAGATGCTTATCACGTTTACTCCACATTCTGTATCATAACACGGACTGTGTGTGTCGCTTAATACAAAGCAAGTAATTTTGTCTCCATGAACCAGTATTCTTGTACATGTGTGCTTCACGTTCCCTTAATCCCTCCAAAGAGGTTTGACACAACGCACAGCAGTACTCCTGATAAATCTATTAAACGAGAGCTCCGGTAGGTATAGCGTTAAAAACTCCATACCGACTATAAACCTCAAAACCGCACGCAACTCCAGGATAATTCCATCGAGCGCGTCTCGGAGTCGCTTCAAGAAACCACAACGGATGATCCGTGTTCCTCGTTCTGCGCAAAGCAGCCTTATCCGAGTAGCTCGAATCCAAAAACTAATACGCGGAAGAGCCGACGAGCGGGAAAAAGCAGGCCTGCAGACGACAAACCAATTAATTCCCCATTTCGAGTCGTTCGAGAGGCCAGCTCAGGTGGGCGCCTCTCTCCTCGACGCCGACACGCGTAATAGTCGCGCCGCTCGGAAACCGCAGGATCGACCGGAAGGGCCAAATCAAGGGTGCCTCGGTTTATGCAGATGTGGTGGTGCGCAACGGAGGCGAAAAGAGAAAAACGGCCGGAGAAAGGAGGGGGAGAGAGGCGGATGGACGAGGAAGAAAATGTTAGATGATCATGGCAAGTGCCCATTCGGGGCTTGTACCCGATGCGCTTAATGGCGGTACACACCGACGAGTTATCCCGCGTTTTTTCCCTCTCGTTTCATCCTCGTACCGGCGGAACTCCTTGTTCTCTGTCCCTTAAGCACCGCGTTTGATGAAGGATCTCCGTTGTAAGGATTAGTCGGAGGAAAAGTAAGCTTCCTTTTTTCACGTGGCAGTGAAAAAAATAATTGCGACGGGGGGAAGCCCGTTCCCCGGGGATTAATTACATTTCCACTCCCACTTGTTTAGAAATATTCGAGCTCTTATCGTGCAAAGTGGGTCTACGAGGTATTATTATCGAAATCGTGTCGCTTGGGATGGATAATAGACTGTCTTAAAGCGAGTCGAAGATCAGTACTCGGAGATCATCGTGAAACGTGTAACCTGTCAGCTGTATGCGACGAATATATTTCTCAAGAAGAAAGAGGATTTGCTCATGAGGATATTCTTACTAAACGCGCCACGATGCGAAGATAAACATCTGCTCAAAAAGCAAGTTAACGCGCCGCATTTCTAATCTCACGAGCAAGCATGTGCCAAGGACAAATTGCATCTGTCGCTCGACGATCGCTTTAAACGGTTTCACTGATTATAATTAACATGCCTGGATGTTAACAACATCAGCGTGGTTTTCTGCCCGATCTCGTCCAACGATATTCCGATATCGTTTGCGGCATTATCTTTAACGCGATTATGTTCATAATCGTACCAAAGTTTAATCCGCTTCCAAGCGATCCAGCGGTCAATCGCGAAATAGTAAATGATGAGTCGACCGTGCGAACGAACACCGTCGCGGACCTTTTTCTCCTACTGTCTGCCTATATCCGCCTCGTGTTCTCCTGCCGGCGCGACTCACTCAGCAACTTTTTAATCACCCCCGCGGAACAAAGGTACCTCAGCCAACGGGTGTCCAGAAACAAACGCGGATTCTTCCAGCGCAAAACGGGGCTTCGTCCCGGGCCGCGATTCTCCGGAAACCTTTTCCGGGTCAACGGCGCGGCCACCATTGTTCCCCGTGGCTTCGCTGAAAATGTTTCTTCCCCGGGCAGACCGTAAACTCACTTACGGGCGACTTTTATCTGATGGATCGTAACGTCGGTGCAGCCGCCAACTTTACCAGCGCGGTTAATCATTTTGGGCCCTTGCGCGAGATGTCAAAGGGAAGGTGGGATTAACGGAGCGCGATTCAGGAATTGTATATTGGGTTGGTTAAAAAATGCTTTCGGTTTTGCAGTGGGAAATGAAACTCATATTTTTATATAAAGAGTAGAGTTTAATCGACGAATTTTGGGCCCTCCACCTTGCGCGAGATGTCAAAGGGATCATGGGATTCGCGGATCACAATTCAGGAATTGTATATTGGGTTGGTTAAAAAATGCTTTCGATTTTGCAGTGTGAAATGAAATTCATATTTTTATATAAAAAGTAGAGTGTAATCGACGATGTATTTTTCATTTTATTCGACGACCTTTTGCCATCTTCCCGACGAATTCATAATCCCGCGATCATAAAGCTTCTGGTCCTTATCAGCAAAATGCTGTGCCGAGTGCGATTTCAATATCGAAAATACTTTCTTGCTAAATATATATGCAGCGTTATTAGCTCTTAGAATATAATACATGCCGATGTGTTTGACGCTGTTTTATTATCAATAACCTATTAAACCGCGTTATAAACAAGGTTACCTCGTGATACCTGAGGTTATCAATGCTACTAACCAAGAATCATTTCTCAGTTTTATCCTCGTATCACGATAGACGTATCCAGCAAGTATATAATTAGATCGAACAACGACGTTCCAATTAGGATTTACGATTTAATGAAATCCAACGCTGGTAAACTCCCGTCGAATGAGCTCGCTTTTTATCCGCGAATAAGGAACGCCCCGCGATATGTGTCAGTGTATCCCCTCGTGCGCGACGGCTTTCATAAAAAAAAAAAAAAAAAAAAGGGAAAAGGGAAAAAAGAGGGGGACATGAGAAAAGGGCGAGGAGGACGACGGTACTTCGCGGGTCACCCCGTATGAAAGGAGAGCATTGGCGTCCTTTATCGAAAACCACCCCTTGCTTTATAGTAATTATACCGGCGATCCCCTTTCCTGTCCGGGCTACGTCTATCCGCGGTGGGTTTTTAAGACAATGAGAGCCGCGCCCACGGACGAGTAGCGGGGTGCATTTCTTGCCTCGTTGCCGGCATCATTTGTAATCGTACCGCTCGCTTTGCCAGGATTCCAATTTCGAAATCGAGCGAAGACTTTGAGCCCCGCTCGATAGCCGGCGCTGAAAGCAAACGGCCGCTTCCTCCTTCTCCATTCGTCGAAGAATCGGACGACATCCGCGCTCGATATTAACTTTCATATCCAGTGGCGTTTAAGCGCCGCCTCGTATCTCATATTGCGCGATTACCGTAGGAGCGTCTAGACCTTCCGCCTTCTTGAGAAGCTTATTGAGGCGCCCCGCGAAGGCCCGTTAGAGCCTTCCAAAGCGGGTTCTCAAAGTTACGAGTATCTGTGCGGATGGATACCGTGGAATTATCGCTGAACGAGCTATGAAGGACTGGCACTCGGTCATGGCGATAAGTAATAAACGTGTCCCGGTCTAGTTATCCCCAGTGTCCGATTTACTCCGCGCCTTTTTCTTGATATGGTTTAATTCACCATCTTGTATTGCTCGTATCTTGTTATGTATTCTATTTCGATTATTCCTAAATTTTAGCCAGCTTTTGATCAATTATTGAGCCACGCACCATGTGGACTTTCTCATACGCGATGTCGTTCTGACGACTAGAATTTAGCTCCGCCATAAGCAAATGGGGGAATTATTACAGGTGTGAAAAGCAACTGCTCGTTAAGACCACATTGACGAATTGTCTTAAATGTGCCAGGGGCAAGGAGGATAGGAGTTCCTAATGTATACAAGCTAGAATAAGATTAGATAAGGTTAGGTTAAGGAAAACGGGGTGGGATAGTCAAACTTAAAGGATGATAAAAAAAACTATAACTCCAAAGAGAAGGCTATGAAATATACATACACATGTACATACACTAAGCAAGCTATGCTTTTCCTTGACCATCCAAATTCCCCTTGATGGATTGGAAATGTATCTAAAAACTAAACACCATTGTCCCAATACTGTGCAGAAGGGTCGTATACAACGAGTAAACAGAATGGATGCATCGTGGCGTAGGGTGAGAATATGAAACATAGTTACCATCGATCTGTCATATGTGGCAAATGAAATGATCGATGAAAAAATGTGAGCACGAAGATTTAACAGGATCATATAAATATCTTTTAAACCATATATAAAGGTGTCGTTTATATCGAAGGAGTGTCATTCGTATAACACGTAGATCGTGCTATAAGACAATATCTAATCTCCATTCCTCCATTAACAATCCTATTAATACCTTCATTACTACAATATTCGTATCACGTTTCTAATTCTTGATCACGTCTCCATTCGAAACCTGACTTCTCTTAGCAATCCACGTCAAACCGCGTTTTAATTCGCTACTTACTTTAGCCTCCGCCCATAACGACAGCCTATTAGCCGTCTGCAACATTCAGCTTTCAATTATTCCTGCATTCGGTGCTCTAAGCTTAAACAGGCGCGTCGTTACGCTCGATAAGGCCAATTAGTTTATAGACCGAGGAACAGCCTGCAGCCGCTATATGACAGCGCTTGTTTTGTTTCAGTACAGCGATCGGTCCACGCCCGTTCTCCTGATAGTCTCGCTAGCGGGGATCAAAGTATGCAGCCCAGATGGAAAAGTGAGTACACGAGTGTAACTAACGATTCGTTGGCTAAAGGAAGAGGGGGGGGGGGGAGCTGCGTTGCTCGCTCAGGTTGGAGGGAGAAAAAAAAATTAACACCGTCCGCCTTTTCGCGCGTCCCAGAAGCGCGGCCCACAAAGAAACTCGGCCAACGTGCTCGGAGGACGACGCGTGGCTACGTGTGTATACAGGGTGCAACAAAAGTCCTTGGCCGTTACAAGAGAGCGCGCTTTATTTGCGCGGGTTTGTTTTCTCGGTTGCCTGGCTCCACGATGAATATATCATCGTCCTGGAGCCGCGCTGGAAGCTCGTTTATCCTGCGTGTACGGGTCAAGTTTGGGCAACCTTGGGCCATTGTAGGCGGAAGTTTTCATCTTTTAATCCCTATCTGCGATTTACATCGTGAAATGTAGGACATGCTTCTTGCTTACGGCAGGAAATGAACTCTCACGAGTCTGCTTTCTCGATTCGCGCCTAGGAACCGCGCTCCTTCTCTCTCTATAGCTGAGGAGTAAAGTGATGTACGGTAAAACGCGAGAATACATTTCGTGCTTTTCGAGTATCTCAAATATTTTGCTCTTTAAGTCTTTAAGTTCTTTGAGTCACGCGAATACGTCGTGTTCATCGAGATGGCGAGGCTGATTTTCTTGACACCGTGTGCAGAGGCGTGTATAACCAAACGCTGAACGAGTGACGCTTTTTACGGTAGCTTTTAGTTTAGAGACTGTTCCGGCACGAATGCTTTGCGCCTCTGAACGAATATTTAGCGCGAGAACGTCGTGTGCACGCGTGCGACAAAGGACACCTCAAACCCGACCGCTGAGAAAGTTTCGTGCGAAACTGAAAATAGGTCCCGCTGTGTCCGTAATTAACCACTTGCCTTGGTATTTAAACATGGCGAACCTAAACTGTCTATTAAACCATACCGCCTGGCGCGGACGGAAACGCTGC
The DNA here is from genome assembly GCA_038496175.1 of Ampulex compressa. Classification (NCBI taxonomy): domain Eukaryota; kingdom Metazoa; phylum Arthropoda; class Insecta; order Hymenoptera; family Ampulicidae; genus Ampulex; species Ampulex compressa. The sequence goes on from JBCFXI010001090.1 coordinate 36,691, forward strand.
TTTCTCCATTAAAAACAATCAGAAGTTGGCGTTTTGGTGGAGAAACTGCCAAAATGACTCGTGCCAGTGGTACGTTATTCATATAAAAGCGATTCATACCAATGGTGGATATACATCCTAATCCTCGTGCATTCTCTTAGACTCCATTATCAACCGTCATATAACCACAGCAATCGGTGCTGAAAATGAAATAAACGAATGGACGTTTTATCTAAAAGAAGGTTCACCATTTTGCACGGATTTAAACATCCAATACACGCGTATGTTAGCGCACCTTGGACATCGGTTTTCATCGATACGATTCGCGAATCGCTTAAAATCCACCTTTCATTCACAATCTTCCCGGTTAGCCCATCGAGGGTAAGGTCCAAAATTCGCGATACGGAACGACAAGGATTGACGAAACGCAGGCGGTATTCGTGCGAAAATTCCAGAGCCAGCCTCTCCCCCGCTTTTGCGCCAATGTCCATCATTTTCCCCGAACCGCGAGGACGGAATTTCGCGCTGGGCCAAAACGCGCCAAACGGCCGTTAATAATCCGTGCGCCCAGCGAGTCGCTAGGAGGGATTTGGATAATTTTTCGAGAAATTAATTGGGGGCAAATAATAATTAGCTGCAATATCATCAGGGCAGCGCGTGGTAATCGAGCGGCGAAATAACAACTGCTTGCCAGCCGACCGACCGCAATTTTCTATTTACCACGGCACTCGCCACGATAATCCCCCGCTTTGGCCGAGGGGACGGAAAAAGCATGCCGCTCGCGCGGACATCAAAGATAAATCTCCCAACGAATTTTGCAATTAGCCGGCGCACGCGCGCCCGATAGCCTTAATTAATATTCCGGTAATTACATGATTCCTGCCATTTGCCGGACATTGTGCCGCCGCCGGACTCCCAAAAATATGTTAATGCTCGCGAAAGGCACGCGCCGCTGATGCGGCCCGATTTGATCATTGATTCCCGTAATTGGCGCGCCATCGAACGGGTAATTTTGGGCAAACGAATCGGCGATCGGCGATACTCTAGTGGCGATTTCCACGGAAAAACATACAGGCAGGTGTGCGGGGTATTTTCAAAGCGGAATTCGGTGAAAATACGGATTACCTCTGTGAAATGTTGGTTTGAAAACAAGACGGTTGGAAAAAAAACCGTGAAAAATATGACGTCACGATTACGAGTCAGACTTTGATGGAAAAATTGGGAGGGGACACGTTTTTATTTTACGATCGTACATATGGCGGCAATAGCACCAAAGGGTGGATATACTCGTAATTTTTAATACTCTTTAACTTTTGTAAAGGTTTTCTCTTTTTAAAATACTTCTTGAAAGTACACTACTTTGGTTTCCATCAATTTAAGTATACATTAGGCACACCTAACCTCCTTGCCAGTAAGTTGTTTTTAATTTAAGACCGCGTACACGAGTTATCTTAAATTCAAACGATTTAAGATCGAACGCTTAAATTAATACCACACTTTTTATTGCGACACGTTTGAAGAGTTTTTATTCCAGTTATGACGCGACGTTTTATATTGATGAAGGACTTCTATATTCTAAAGTTCAGAGCGTATGATCGAATTGACGAGATAAAAGTTGCGCGATGATCTTAGCGTGACCCCAAAACGACCGAGCGTTGCGAAATCTCATCTCCCTCGGCCCAATGGAGCCGGCCAGTCGATATCCCTCCCCCTTCCCCTCCGATCAGCCCCCATCGGCAGTTTTTTGGTTGCCACACGGGGAAAAACGGCCCCGTGAAAATACCAATGGTTTTCTATCGCTTTGAGAGCAATTGGGTTGCACCCATTGAACGAATACCTTTCGTAATTAATTAATCGGCTTTAAAAATTCGGAAAAATCATTTTGGGTGTCCAGTGTACAAAGCTACCACCGGAGATCTTTTTCAAATCCATCGATTCTCTCCCCCGGCGCTACTCACATTCGTTTCCATTAATACGCAACCAATCTGCTGAAATTCGCGCGATTAATTAGCCAATCAATGCGCAGGTCGTTCACGCATATCGAATAACGAGACCATTATATGTTTCAACGCTGCAGGTATTCAGACGGTTTAATTTTATTTATCGACGCCGCTCGCCCGAATGCGACCATTGGAAAAATATCTCGACAAAGCGTCAAACACTCGGCGACCTGATACGGGCCATGATTTTTTTTTTCTCACCGATACGCATTACTGAATACTAATTGGATTTTGTGATTCGTAGCTTCCGGAATCCGCTGATTCGAATATCTTTTTTCAGACTTTTTAATACATTGCTGCAACTCGTAAAAATCCCGGAAGAACGATGAGCTTACTTTATATGCTTACTTCATTATTACTTAATTAAATTTATATATATAATTACTAATTACTTAGTACATATGTGTATATTTTTTTCTTTTCCTTTTTTTCTACCATCGTGGCGCAATCAATTCCTCTTAACAAATTCTACGCTTATCCATGTATAATACATTCCAAACCTCGAGTTTCTTCTTTATTTAATGATCCAGTATAAACTAAAACACGTTCAAACATCTAGAGTCGGTGAAGAAAGTATTTTTAATTTAATTTTGCGCTTCTACCGTCACCCCTGGTCAGCCGACAATTTACCGCTTAAATTCGATCCCAAATCACTTACGACGCACACGCATCGCGCTAAGCTGTCCAAATTAGCCCGCACTCGCGTATCTCTTACCGAAATAACCGATGAAGACTCAAGGCCCTTGTACCCACGGCCCTACTAATGCCCCCGAAACCGGAAGTTTTTTGTACATTCTAAGAGCACGATCATGGCTGGTTCCTGTCACTTAACTACGACATTTCCGCTTCTACGTCCCCGAGGACATTCGAGTTTCACGGTGATTGGCACCGCGGACGAATCCGCCAGGCGGTGACTAATGCGACCCAAGTCTCTTCTACATCGCTGTCATTCTGATTGATAATCCCTCTATCCCTCCCTTCCGCTTCGAGATTTGTTTCTTCTCCTCGAACCTGGAACACGTTCCGGGACGAAAGTTTCAGAAGTATTTTCGTGTCACGCGTCCATGGAAGAAACTCGACGGGGAAGAGGGTCGAGGCCGAAAGGAGACCAGCGATCCTGCGGGTCCTAGTATGAATTTTGCATCCCGAAGGCGGTTCTCCCCGGGGCGGAGGGCCGACCTCTTGGCTTTGATTTCCCTCCGTTGCTAAGATATTTATGGCTTTGCTGCCTGATTGATCGGAGAGGCCACAATGCAGGAGGTCGCTCGTGTACAAAACTGTGACTCCCCGAAGCTTTGGTTGGTATATAATCTCCTTGTAATCGATCCTTCGATCTTGTGCCCTTTGTAATGCGAATTTTCTGCGACTCGAGGAGAAATTCGGTGTGCAATATGGTCAGAGTGAAAGATACATTGGTAAAAAAAATCGGGTAACGTGGAGGGATAAATTTGGAGAAGAATCTACTCTTGGGGAGGATTATTGGCAGCCATGTTGTACATAGCCGATTTTCGATTAATTTTGTAACGTACAATAACAAAAAATTGTTCAGATCAGAATCGAATGGTATTGGATATGCAAAAAACCTGTGCTTATAAATATTTATCACTTTGTTATTTAACCCGTTATATGTCAAAGCCAGGTGCAAACCCGAATAATGCAGTAATCGCTGAATATCCTAATATATAAGCTAATTAGAGAACAAATATTCTTATCGAGTTTGTAACCTTTATAGCAGTCAATACATCGATTAGTTACAACGATTAAAACTGAAAGTTCCACTTCTTAGGTACACACAAATAAAAAACGAGCGTCCCAAAAAAGGGACTATGGTAAATAATGAGTTGAACAAGAAAAAAAAAAATTGCTCGAGCTCGTTAGTTATTTAAAGATACTTTGTAAATGGTGCCCTAACGTAATCCACCTGACGCAATTTTGGTCGGAAATATCCAGAATAGCGTGACAAACTCCACGGATGGTTCGTCCTACGGCATTCCGTGCCGATTCTCCCCGCGTTCCCTCCCTTTCCTTCGGCGAGAAACGCAGTATGCCGGATACCGTGCCACTTCATGCGTACCGCTTTATTCAACGCTGCGGCAGTAGAATTTTCCCACAAATATTCGGATCCCTGCATCCGTTCGCTTATCGCGGGGCGAATCAAACGAGAACAGCGTGGAACGTAAACTGGCGAGTGAAACTCACGGAGAGTGTGTGTGTGTGTGTCGGTTACAAGGAAAATATAGGAGTCGAGTTGCAATAATTAGGTTTGCTTCACTCACGTGTCAGGAAGGAAGAACGATTTTGGGGGTACGTAAAGCGCAGCGAAGTATTCTCGAAGATTTATTTATTATTCGTTGCTCGCAAGGACGAATTATTTAACGTACATACGTGAGTATCAAGCAAGAAGATAGGAGGAAACATGTATTGTCAATGACTTGCTATTGTATACGCGACAGCGTGTGTATATGTAATCAAAATGAAATGAATAGAATTTGATGAATCTCCCTTGACAATTGAAATGAAGCAAAGGGAAAATTTCAGGGAGACGTTTCATCCTGCGTTTAGGGTGTGAAGGATAAATGGCGCTAAGTCATCGACCGATTCAATTTCCCTCGATGTCCCTGGACGATAACTTTTCTAATATAACCGAACGACTGCTTTTTCCTAAGGCACCCGCTGTTATTTTGCGCCACCTGTTACGCAGCTTACATCACGCAGAACTTGGCAGGAAATTGTGCGTGTCCCTGTAATAAAGGTTCCGTTCGATTCTGCTCTTGACGAGGATCACGATTTGGCCATCACGCATGTCTGCATTGGCTTGTCTGGATTTACTTCGCTACTTACTAGCGGACCAAAACTTTTTATCGACAGCATTGCGCAATCGTAGATTGTAAGCTACGCTGGTGCAAAAATCTTTATATTAACTTTCACTCGTACTTTCATCACAAGCTTATTCTTATGAGTAATCGAAAGAATAGCATATTTTACATATATGTCATCTGTCTAAAATAAAATACCTTTCGATAAGATATTACGAGCACATAGTAGAAGAGCAACTCTAGAGTACAAAATAACGGAAACCTATCATTACCGACAAATTACCATTTTTTATGAACAATACGTGGAGTATTACACTCACACATACCAGAGAATAAATCCATAGTTCTTGTAGCTATTAGTAAATACACACTTTATTACCTTCATTACACTAAAAAAAAAAGCCAAAGGCTTTAAACTAATAATCATAATAAAACATCGAAGCATCTAAGCGATCGCAAATCACATCTCACTATTATCCGAAATATACCAACAATCATCCAGCAATATCCATCGCCTTTGAAAGTAAAGCGTGCACCAGAATCTCGAAGATTCCCAACGAAACACGAAGGTCCCGCGTCGAGTATCCTCGACGAACGATTGCGAGGGGAATAAACGAAGAATTCCGCGATGATGCCTATAGGCTCTCCGGCTCCTCTTTCAGTTTTTTCCCATCATAAGCTCAGGAATATCGTGAGGCGAGGAGGGAAGTTCTCAACCGTCGCGGAAGCTTCGCCCGGATTTCCCTCGGAAGCTTTCCTCTCTCGGGGCCGAGAAAAGTTTGGAGGACGGCTGTGGGCGCTCAGGTTGGCGCGGGGAGAGGGGGAGTATCGGTGGCGTGGTGTGAGGCGAGATCCTTGCTTTCATCCTCCTTCCCCCGTGTAACCAGCCCTTGCGTAATGGCCGCAAGTTTCGAGCAATGCACGCCACTTTTCTCCCCCCTCCTTCCCCCTCCTCCCCTCCCCCCACCACTGTTTCGTCCAGGACGATTCGTCGTCGCGTTTGCATTTAAAACTTCCCGAAAGAACGGCACAGTGGCAGCTCGAGGGCGTTGGGAAGATCGCTAAGAGGAGAAAGATTCTCACTGTCCTGGGATTGTTAATTCGAGGTGAGGTCCTGGGGAAGAAGCGCCCCGCCGGCCGTCTCTCGAGTTCCTGGCCGGGGCTTCGCAGAGAATCGCAGGGATTCTCAGGTCTGCGCTGGTAAATGTGCATGTTGAATTTTGAAAAGTTATTCTATGCTGTTGTGTACGTAAGAGTTCGCGCTACGTCTCTGAGGCAGGGATAACGAGCGGTCTATTTTGATGTCGATTTGACTTTGGGCTCCACGTGAGGTTAGGACGACGCAGCTTGGCGCGTAATGTAAAAAGGGCAGCGGTGGACAGTGCTTGCGCTATCGTCACTGAGATCACGTGTAATTTCTTGAGATTAAATGAGATTGAGATTAATCTTCGAAAGTCCGTTTAAATTATTATACAGTATGCAATAATATAAAAGCAATAATCGAGGATATATATATAATTAATTTCAGAAATCATCATCTGTAATAATTCTGATGTAAAAGTTTCTTCTTGAAGGGCATTTTTTTAATTTTAAAAGATATTTCGTTCTTTTCCCGCTTTCTTGGATTAGCAATAAGTTATATTAGGGTCTATAATGTTATATTTCCACGTTTCTATGAATAATACAATTAAATATGTCAACGTGTACTGTAACAACCATAATTACACATTCCTGCACAGTTTGTAAATAGCGCGCGTGTCAATCACAGAGTCTATAAATCTTGACCAATTGGCTCCAGCCGCCTGACACCGCCACGGTCGCATTCCAGCTTCTCCTTACCCCCCTGCAGGGGTCGCGGAACAAATTATTGATTCGGTGTGTACGTAGAGACTACGCCCACTAAACACACTACCATGAAATCATTTTAGCTCTTTTAATTTTTTTTTTCTTAGCTTTGCCTTTACTGACAGCAGTAGCAACGCTTGTAGCCCCACTAACCAAAGCGCCTAATACACCAAGCATTGGTGATAATGGATGTGTACCTCCACCTTTAGCAATACGTAATTTTCTTTTTTTATTTCTGTTTTTGCATATTTCTCTACCCAATTTTCTTTTTGCAGTCATTGCAGCCCCAGTAGCTATTACTGCCGCCATTCGCAAAATTTCGCGTTATTTGCAATAATACGTTTTTCTCCTGCTCCCGCTAATTTTTTTCTAGCTTTATGACGTTTTTCTATATTCTTATTTTCAGATTGTGCAATGTCATGTTCACGACATGCTGCACTTAATAAGCTATCTTTCCTTTAAATGCGTGCCAGGTCCACAAAATTGACATCCAGGCATATGTATTTTAAATGATAGTTTATTAATTAACGTATTTAATATTTTACCAGAACCATGTTTAATTATACGCTTTAACTTTTCACATGAACGTTTCATCATGCATTAGCATACTGAATAATTGAGTCAGTATCATTTAAAGCACTTATGAAAAACATTACGCGCTTTGTGAGGCAGGCATTATCAATTCAGGTAGGAAAGATTAATAATATGTTGCATGAAAATGCAACAAATCATACTGCAATACTTCCGAATTCAACACGAAGTATTATTTGTAGACCATCTAATTGCAGGAAGATAAACGTATTAAATAATCTTATAGATAATCCCTATGGTCTGCGATCTGAAAGCATTTACGTGTATTCAAAATCACTGGATATGCCGAAATACACTCATATGAGAAATATTTTATCTTTAATAGACAGATTTGGCTATTACATTTTTTGAAATAACAGTGATGTAATACCTGTTGTGGAAATTAATCGAAAGGATGCTGGACAAGCTGGGAACAACTCTCGGGAGTTGACTTGTGTGAAAAGGAGAAAAAGGAACGAGAAGTGGGCGAATCCATGGAAACGAAAACTTTGTCGTTTGGAGTGGCGTAATCTCGGAACGGTATAAAGCACGTGTCACTCCTCGGAAAAGAACAATGGAAAACTGAGCGATAAACGCGACGCGGGTCGGCGCGCACACCCGTAGATATCGCGCGTGGTGCGAGCCAATTACCGGATATCGGAAATTCGGCTATGCCCTATGACCGCATTTAAAACGGGCGAAGCGTATCGCTAATTCGTCTGAGTATCTTAGTTACGCGCGAGGAAAGGGGGGTAGGTGCCGCAAGGAGCCCATACGCGTGAGGACCTTCCTGACGCAAGCACGGCGCCGGAATTCAAAAGCGCGTATCTGCAACATACCAATTACAGAAGATTCATCAAATTTAAATTGATGTTAGTTAAATTTGGAGAAAAGTCCGGCGTTTAATAAATATTTATTAAAGCGACGTTTCGAACGTTTCTGCACGTTCCTTTTCAAACAACGGAAAATACAAAACGAAGATTACAACGTACGTTAAAGAATAACATTAAAGAGACGCAAGGCAATAAAGCATACCTTAATGTACAGATACAGGAAGCAAAACGATTAAAAATAAAATGTTATATGTACAAAGATTCTATCGGTCCTTCGGGAGCAGAGGTCTTGGCCCTATAAGTAGACAGATACAAGAGAATAATGTATAATGTATAGAAATAGAACCAAAATTGATGTACAAAGAGAAAAAAATATGAAAGTAAAGGCAACTTACATTAACAGTGACCCTTTGTTTCGGCCATTGGTTTAAAGATAAAGAAAACTAAACGGCGTTTTTATATAATAAAAAAGAAACTAAGCATACAATTGCACGCTGTACCGAATAAAAATATAATAAAGACAAAGAAAGAAAGGAATAAATCCTTAGTCCCCCGTAGAACCGATATAAATAAAACTGAAATAGGTCTTAACGCTAAGATGTACGCCGGCAAAATGCCGTGATTTGTGTAGTATCTATGTGTAGCTAAGTGGTTGGGGGTCACTCATTTACATGAAGCGCTTGGTAAACGGTGTAAAATAAAGACACAGAGGCTCAGTAATAGTACTGTCGGTAGTATGATTGTCTACTAAATTGATTTAAATCTATCATCATATGTATTACTTAATAGCACAGTATCATTATTCAAATTACCTGGGTTTTTCATAAGTTTGATGTGAATCATTTCATCGATTAACCTTTTTTGATAGTTAGGCTCAATGTCCGTTATTGTAACGTTATTAACCCTTATCGGTCGCTAGCTTTTCTTAGGTGATTCTCACTAGGTTGTAGCTGGTTTCGGTAAATATGTGAAAAATGTTCAGTATTATAAGAATAACATTTTTGTTAGAAATTATTTATTTTGTGACGGTGTATTACGAATATATTAGTTTTAAATAATTATTTATAAGTTTTTAAAGTATGATATTTTTTAAAGCAATCTCTAACATGAAGTTTTTCGTTGCACGTTTCACAGAAGTATACTGTTGTTTTTCTTCCTGCAGGCAACTAACGATTAGAACATACTAAGCAATTGTTTTCCATTTAATCTATCCTCATTGTCTGTTGTTGATGGCGTTCCATATCACGGTGTCCCACCTTCACGGAAATTCCCAATTAAGGACATAACTAATTCCCGAATAAATTTTATATGAGATATTGGTTTACTATTGTTATGTTTACAGCCAGCTTTATATAGAATATAAGAATTCAAAGTGGATACTTCAATTCCCCAGAAACAAAACTTTCTGCCCCCATTTTAATGTTTTGCGTAAAAAACAATACATATATTCAAATTGGTCTGCGCGGTCCACTCCGCTCATAAATTTATTATAATTCAATATTACTTTAGGTTTCTTAAGCTCTACATAATAGCCACCACGTGTTATTCTTGATACAGTTTTCATTGATCCAGTATCATATAAACTAAGCATGGTATTAATTCGTTTGTCTCGCTATGATAAAGCTAACAGCATACTTTTTCCTGAACGGAATCTGATATCAGTTCTAATTTTAGAAATCGGATTTCTTATTTATCTTGTCAGAAATATTCTATCACCTCTTATTGTACCCGTTAAATAGCATTTCATTTTAAGCAGTTCTTCAGCCAGTGGAACACTGGTATAGTATCTGTCGACATAAAGATGATATCCTTCGGAATTACGGATTAATTCGAGTAGATTGTTGTACAAATGCAAAACGATCCTTGCATTGATAGGAAGCCCGGGATGAATTAAACATTCCGACGTAACGGATCCAAAATAAGGCAATATCCAATACACATATCCTGTATTTGATTCTGCAAAAACATACATTCGTATTCTCCACTTAGTCGGTTTATTGGAGCTGTAAGTTAAACAAGCAAACAAATTTTCCTTTGAACTGCACTATAGTTTCATCCACACATATTTCTTTTCCGAGAACAAAGTTTTATCTAAACTTTAAATCGATATAGTTCAGAAAACTTTTGACTTTCGAAAATCTTGTTATTGGATAGCTATTATTGTTTATATTTTGATATAAATGAAGCATCCAAAAAATTTGAAAAAAACGCTCCTTCTTAAAAATCTTAGCGAAAAATGGTATATTGCACCTACAGTCTTTGGAAAAATAATCTCTTATGTCATTTAAATAGATTATACCTACATTCAAAACCACACCAAAAAACGTAAGCATTTCGTCATACGAAATGTTTTTCCAATTTTTCCAAACCGATCTTTCTTCGCAATTTTCTCGTTCGCATATGAGTTTGTTTGCGTTATAATTTCCGTTATGAGTTCGTAAGTAATAAACTTTTAGAAATAATCTATAGGCTGCTGCACATTTCCGAAAATTTGGGGATTGATATTTGTAAAAGCAATCTTAATAAGAAGATCATCATCATCACTCCCGATTTCAATCCAATCATCGTCTAAGTTATCAACATTTTCTATTTCTACGTCATTTTTTTCGTCACTTGAATATTTGATGGGCATAACTTTTCTTTTCTTACAATACAATAACATCTGAATGCTATACTCATCACCAGAATGAACATCGTTTTCAGAACTGTTTTCGAAACTCTCACTGATATCATCATTATCGAAATTTCTACAATTTTCTTTATTTATTTTTGGGCTCAATTGCTGCATTACTGATGCTTAACATACAATTTAATCGTCCCCGCGTTTCACAGAGCGCGTATTTTGACTGGTTAACTCGTTGGCACTACCGACATGATGTGCGACCGCAGCGCCAAAGTACTGTTGTCACGTGAGAAGTGACCTACGAGCGGTAAGGGTTAAAATTGACATGATGGTTATTATCAATACTGTGTGTAGCTATGATCGGTAAAGAAATATTATTGTAGTTCAAAATGGTTCTTTTATATTCCTTAACTCTTAAATCAAAATCCTACCTGTGTGTCCAATGTAAAAAAAAGTAGAAAGGGAACTGAAATTAGATAGAAAAAGATCCAAAGAGAACTGAAGTTTTCTTAAGCAACTATGTAATTTATCATTGATGTTCGCTATGAAAAGTAACAGAATGAATTTTCTTCTGTTAAATTACTTTGTTGAATTGAAGTATCGATATTTAGTGCATTGTCTGTGGAATATAGAATCTTATAGTAACGTTCGCGGTGCGTTGTCAAATAATTGTTAGCCAGGAGAAGTGGGGCACTTTGATATGTTGCTTGTAGTTAATCTCCCTCCCTCCTAACTGGACATAGGATACCCACCGTGAAGATTTAAGCCAGTACAAATCTGGTACTTCCTCCCTTCTCCTCCCCGAAGACCCTGTGAAGATTTTCCTCACGTAAATAAATGGAGATGTGGTAGAGGTGGTGAAGGAGGAAGCGACGGAGGGGGAAGGAAGCAAAACAGTATTGCACTTCTGTAGGTATTATTCTTTTACTTACTTTTATCTTACCTGTGGAGGCCAGGTAAAAGTTGGCAGAAATTCTTGGGAGAAGAGTTTTTTCTCTCTTTTCTCATCGGAGTGTATCGACAGGGGTAGTTGATAAAATAGAAAGGAGCCGGAAAAGCAGGTACGTCAATAAGTTAATGTGCTCGAGTGGCCTCTTCCCGCAAGCCACTGCTCCAGCACCTTTGTGTGCGCGAATACACTTATAATGGTTACTGGCAAACATACACAGTTTACTTATGTTTGCTTAATACGCAGTTATATTTATATTATTAATAACTTAATATAATTAATCAATAATTTAAATCTGGTAAAAAATTAATCAACAACTTTCGCAAGTATCCGACTTTTGTGATCATTTGGAAGTACACTATGTCTCACTACAATTTAAATAGTCACAATTTCTGTAATATTAACAATACAAATGAAAATAATAATGCACATACAAAAGAAATAAGTGGTTCATTTTGCCATTTATAATTACACTCACTGAAAGGTTACAATGTTGTCTTAGGAGGTGTAAATTTCGTTTTGTTTATAAATCAATCAACACACTTATCTTCATTATTAAAAGCGACAAAGATAAACTAAATGTATATAAGAATTGTAACGTTATTTACCAAATAGACTGCTCAGAATGCGATAGTACAGACCGAATCAATAATTTGTTCCGCGCATTTTAATTAATAGCAATAATAACCAGTTAGCAGTAATAGCAGCTCACAGTATAAATAACGACCATAGATTGGACTTCAATAATGTAAGGGTTTTAGACACAGAACGAAATTATAGAAAATTTATCATCAGCTAAATGATAAATATTAAATTAATGAAAAATCCAACAAACCTCCAGACTGATACTTTGTCATTAAATTCTGCGACAACCTCTCACTAGACTTTGTCAAGTCAAAATATTATAATAACAATCGGCGCCTCGCATTCTGTTAGTTCTCCTGTTTGTTCTGGTAATTTATATCTACCGCTTGTATATCTCCCACCTCAATAGTACACGACGGTCATACTGGACTGCCATCGGACCCACATTTTGGCCACATTCCGTCGGGGTACGCCTGATTGTACAGTCGTTTCAATGAATTATATCTTTCTAACGGTCTTACGGAGGACTTGCACATTTTTATCTTGGTTTGATTTCTATTATATATAAAAGTTTTTCAAAAGTTTAGTACAGTACGCCGACCAAGTATATAGTTTAGTTACCCGTTATAAATTAAAAAAAAAAGTATTTCTTTTCATTTTATTTCATGTGCAGAGAGACTTCGCACTTCGAAGTGGGTATATAATTTCATTCCTAGTTTTCTCATTTGTGTCTATATTTTTATAACAGAGAATGGTCCACATTAATATGCTTGTTCTCATTATCTTCTATTGTTCTTTTAGAAGATCCAAATATCTCTTTGTTCCCCGTAAGACTATTAGAAATGCTCTATATATATATATTTTTTGTATTATACATAAGTTACTACATAAAGACTATATATTTGGACTTCTCAAATCGGTATATTTTTGCATACTTTCCGTTAAAATATCTTGTAATGGTATGTTCTCCAAATTTAATTATGTCTTTTTTACCTTAATAAGGAACGGGCGATCAAAATAAATTTCGGAAAATTGAGAAAGTTGCACCCACCAAGAATGAGGCATCTGTCAAGTGACGTTGAAACCGTAAAGTGCGCAACAGATATAGACTCGCGCTCGCGGCGGCATTCCTTAAATTTTATTATTATATCACCTGTTTAATAATGCTTGAAGATAAGACGAAAGAATGGTTCAGAATTCACAAAAGTGAAACGCGAGTGTTGCTTTATATTCGGCTTCGAAATATAAAGGGAGCTCATAAGCTCGGTGGCAAGGGTAGATTGACGGATACTTTAATACAAAAAATGACTACTTACTACGTCTTAGCTATTCAAAAAAATGTAGAGAGTGTTGAAGACATGAAACACAATATTATGGCCACTTATTACCATTTCTGTTCTATGAACGAAAATCCATAGCATGGATACATCCCGGAGGGCGAAAACAGCTGGTACAAATGGCGGAAATGTAGAGCAATTGCAGAAAATTTTGATTTTTTTAAGCACCACTTAATTGAACAGTGCAGAAAAATATTCTTCTAATTTATGAAGACTTATTCAATAATGAATTACTCCAGAGACGCTTAGGCGGCCATACTCAGAACGTGAAAGAAGGTTTGAATTCTACTCTCAAGCGCTTAGCTCAGGAACACCTAAATTCTGAGTTAAAAATAGTTGAAAAAGCGTCGTATGATTTTCTTCAACTGTTGAATGAAGGATATACTTCCATTTTATAAAGTATGCAGGAGTAACATATAATTATTAGAAGTTAGTGAAAGAAGTACGCTGATGTGATCAACAGGCACTGGTTGATTCAACAAAGACGACGCAGCACTTTATCCACCAAGGAGTCTGGTAAATTACACAGTGAGCTACATACCGAGCAAAATCAGTTGCACGAGCAAGCTGAAGGACTATTGAATGATCTTGGAATCGATGATTAGTCAGTATGATATAGGTATTATACACTTCTCAATTCTCAAATCTTTACACGCGTTTTTCTCAAAACTACAATTCTGGAAATGGCGTGAACTCTTACTTGGAAACTATTCAATATATTTTAGTGAATCTTTAACCATAACTGCACAACATTATTACCTTCTATATGAACCTATTTGTTTTCAGGAATTACAAAAAAAGTACTTTTTCATAGTAAAATGTGAAAAAATGACGTTGAAATACGAACTTCTACGTTCAAAGGTGCGTAACTCGTCCAGTTTTCAACTTTATGTCATTTTTTAGGTTCATATGGAAGTTACGGATATTAATAATAAGAATTTTTTTCATGCTTTGATTTAAACAAATACAACAGATTGGAGAACTGACGCCAATTTGCAATCCACGCGCGGATCTGTCAGAAATACGTGGTGATATATCGACCATGTTTTCTCATGCAATAAAAAACATATTTAATTAGTTTAAGGTACGTACAACTAAATACTAAAGTTCAAAATAATTCAATACAAATTAATTTTCTGTAAAGAATTTCTGAAAATCATGCATTTTTTTAAGCGTCTATATGTATTTGCCTCCTTAAGATACTTTGTTACACACACATTTAAGTGTGATAAATAATTTTTCTTATTTGTTTATATTCAACATGCCGGCTTCAGAACTCAAGTTGGAAACCACCTCGCGTGTGCGGCCTTAAACAGACGTAACGATTGCTCCCACAGATTTCAACTTAGAAGAAAAAACCAAAAATTTTTAAGTAATATATACCAAAAGCTACCGAAGTACATACGGAAATTTGAAAATACCATTTTCTTGAGAAATGGTGCACATTTTAAGAAAAAAAAGTTTCTTGTTACCTACAAATTCAACCGAAAAACTGTTTATACAGAAGAAGGTTTTCAACTTATTGCAAAATCTGCACGATGTTCGATAGATAATGTATTTGGCAAGACACCCTTAAAATTTCAAGAGCATCGATGAAGATTTATAGGAATTCTCCTTTCGCTCGATTTTAAAAATGTAGTTTTGAGAAAAAGGCGTTCAAAGTTTTCAGTAACATTCTATAGCAGAAAATGTTATTATATCTTTAATTTGCAACGCCTGCACCATATAATTGGCCCACCTAATTGATATTTTTCTTTTCTTCATCCTTCCTGCCTAATTTCACAGCCAACCGAAATCCTCTCAGGGGCCTAGCAGCCTGTCTGCTGGGGATGGGTTTGGCGCACTCGGAGTCCCCGAGCTGGGGATGGACGAGCGCCATCCGCTTCTTAATACCGGAAGCTCCTAAGCCGCTTCAACAACCATCGCTGGGCGTGGCGATAGTACATTGCAGCCAGAGGAGAACGGGGGGCTTGGCTTGCTCGCCCGGTCCGCGAAGGGAAAACTTCTATAAAAAAAAAAACCTGCCGACCCACAGTCGTATTAGGCTTACCTGGGTATGGCAGCTCTACCCAGGTGTACATCCCTCCCGACCACACTCATGGGATCAAGTATGGAGTTAACAAATAGCAATAAAAAAAACAATTAGACGTAAATGCCAGGATGACAGAGGAGGTGGGGACGTCGGGGTGGGGCGGCCCGTGACGTGAGGAGGCAGCTTACCTACCAAGCGGTTAGCTTGGGAGAGATGCTGTAAGACGACGCTGCTGGCTCCGATCACAGCATCGTGGAGGGGGTGTCGGAAACACCCATACATCCTACTCCCGAGGTGGGGCTCTTAAGCCAACCAAGAGTTCGGCTGGTGACAGAGGCGGCCGTCAACACCAGGGCCACCATGACATCGGCCAAAACGCGGAGATGTGGCTCACCGGGAAGCGTATCGTCTGTGACGGAGGCTTCTATGGCTGCCGATGCGTCGGCATTCGCCTATTCCGGCAAATCCGATGCATCGTCGGTATCAATGGCGTCCCGAGGGTAAGCGACCCTCCGAGGACGTAAGAGGAGGATCGTCTGAGCGGAGGGCCCGGCTGCGGAATACAGCTGGACCTCTCGCGAGGCGCTGCCTGCGGAAACCGCTGTGCAGGCGAAGATGGCTTTGCTCCGTACAGGAGATCAGGGGTCCCGTATAGTGGACCAGATGGCGGTGGTAAAGCGCGTCTCCCTCAGGTCCAGCAACCTGAGGTCGGACTCTATGTTCACCACCAGCGTCTGGCCGCTGGGCTAGAGCTTTTAAGCCGCACCGCGGCAACAGGAGAATCCCTAGAGAGGGAGAATCTCCAGATCTAGGCGAAGGTCGGCAGCCTCCGAGAAGAGCGTGCTGCCGCAAAGAAGCAGAAAGCCTCTAAGAAGACGGCACGATTGTTTCCCTCAGGGCGGGATGGGCCCACAGATCCTAAGGCAAGCAACGTAAAAGGAGCAACGATGGTGGCATTAGCACCCTCTCCCCTCCTTCGACGGAAATCGGAGGCATCCTCCTAGGCACCCTAGTGTGGGTAGATGGAAAAGGCTGTCAGGGAAGTGGAGGAGTCAACTGCGGCCTGCACTCCTGCACTCTTACTGCAGCAAATTGACACCCTTATTGAGGGCAGGCTGGTACAATTTAAGACCGAGCTCACGAAGGGGTGGGTGCGTGGAGCAGTCGCCATGTACCCCGTCCACTCCTCCAGAGCCCCGTCGAAGACGCGGGTGCGCATCAGGGTGCAAAGGCAGAATTCGGCGTTGCTAGGGCCTGCCGGAGTGGGGAAAAGCAGCGCAATAGCGTCCGTTCGTCGAGGAGGCAGGCCTGGGAGAAAACCGTCCCAGAGCAAAGCAAGGATTACAGCCCCAGCACCGGTGGCAGTGCCCCCCACTCCGTTATGGATGCAAGTGGTAGGTCGTAAAGCGAAAAGAGCGCAGCGTCGGCAAACGGCAGCTACCAGTGCAGCTCCGGTTAGCCGGTCACCGATCGTGGCAGTCAGGAAAGACGGGGGTAATAGCGAAGCCCGACGAAGGCCGAAGGCTGGCCTGGCGCAGCTGCCACAAATGACGGCCGTGACGCTAACAGTCCCCCAAGAGGGGGACCTTACGTATGCGCATGCAATGTCCACCGCGAGATCTAAAATAGATCTGGCGGATCTGGACAACGCTGCCATGCTCACTAGACGGACGGCAACCGGGGGTCTGCTTCTGTAGATCCTGGGCCCAGAGAGTGGACCGAAGGCGGCCGCTCTGGCCGCAAAGATGGCGGGAGCCCTGAAGGACACAGGGGCGAAGTTCGTCCAGCCCTCCAAAAAAGCGGAGATGCACTTAATCCTTTCGTTCCGAACGACGGATATATCCGTCATCCACATGAAAACTCGCGGAGCCGAGCGCCGGATATATCCGACATTCATATGATCACCCTCTGGAGACGAACACCGGATATATCCGACATTTCGGTAAAATCGCGACCTAATTTTTGGACAGCACTTCCCTCTTGTGACTAATGCGTAAAGCTTTTGACGAAACACATAAATGACACACTATTAAAAAATAATATTTGTTCTACCTGCATTTTTCCATTACTATTGTGTTACATGCCAGAAAGGGATAGAAAATCGAAAGTACAAACTTTAGGATAAAGTATTTCAGCGAAGTTGTGTATCGGTACATCCATCTGCTGTCTAAAAATATCCTCATTTCTTATAAGTATTATAAGTTATTATCATTTAAAAAAAGTGTTTAGGTTTTGCCCTTCACAAAATGGCATCAAGAAAATTGCAACTGGCGTACAATTTGGATAGATTAAGAATTGATTTGGATAGCTGCAATGAAAGCGAGTCAGAAATAGTTCCTCGCAAAACAAGACGTCTGAATGTATTAAATACCTCAGAATCTGAGGAAATCGAAGATAATTGCGTAAAAAGTACGGCCACATCAAATTTATTATGGACGACAGAAAAATTCAAACCCAAAGTTCACCATTTCGATCCACGGAATTCCGGAATACAAACAGGGATAAAAATATCATGGAAAATTATAGATGTCGACGTCTTGCACGCTGGATCTGGCTGCTCGTTGAACCAATAGTTCGTCGTGCGCGTTGTCGCTTGAGAGAAAAACAGGCGTGTCTATTTCTCTCTCTCTCTCTCTCTCTCTCTCTCTCTCTCGTATCCGCGATCAACCCTTAACCCGGCAAGAAGGCCGTGGTGCGTGTATCGATAGTTGGGCGAGTGTCGCTGGATAGCTATTTTGGGTGATCTTTCCCGTGAGCAACTGCTGCTTCCAGTAATAGTGGCCTTCTCAAAGGCAGATTACCTCGCCGTACAAGGTTTTCGGACGCCGACTAGTTGGGTTGTATCACAAGATCCAAAATCAAGGGTTCGAGAATTGAGCACTCACGATATGACAACAATATTTACACAATGAATAAAACGGTTGATTATGAATAAGTCGTTCAGTGTAATAAGCTTCTACGATTGAGATGATGAGTGGCTACCTCTACACTGAGGGATTGCCTATCGATGTGTATTCGCGTGTCGATTGAATAGAAGTTCCCGTTCATGGGAAGGACGTTGCCTATTTAACTGGCATTGAAGATGCCAGATTGATGGGGCGATTATGCAAGGGTAGGGCTGACGGTCCCGTTCATCATTTTTCGCATTTGTTAATTAACTTGACCTGAGCGAGCATTTGTTCACCAGATGTTTTATGGTTATTCTGACCGGGTCCTTGCCTGGTCACCCTTTGCTTCAGTTTTCTAAAGAGTAATAAAATATCCGGTGACCATTCGCTCAGGTATACCTCACCGTTAATGCCCCAAGTAGTAACAATAGAATATTCCCAATTATTTGTAAGCGAAGAATTAATGGAGTACATTGTTGAAAAAACGAACAGCTATTGGCAACAGAAAAAAAACAATAATGAATTATTAACTGGTACAAATCTAAATGAACTATGCTCGTTTATGGCAATATGTTTTTTGATGACCCGTAACAAAAGCTATCATTGGCCGAACACTGAAGCAGAGATAAATTATTGAGAAGCGATATTTTTAGCGATATAATGAGCAGAGACTGGTACTTCTCACTTCTACGAATGTTATACTTTAGTGATAATAAAGTATGCAGTTCCGATCGATTAGGTACAATCCAAAAAATCACTGATGTGTAACGAATGCCGTTACCACCCTCAGGAAGGAGGAAAGAGATCCAGAGAAAACAAAGGAAATAACCAAAGACTGCGTGGGAACGCTCAAGGGGCCCAGAATATTCAACTAATAATCTAACCATAAACATTTTTAAAGAGGGACTAAGAAGCAAATGCCTAGCCAACAAACCACAGCTGTGCGTCACCGGTATCCTAGTCATAAAACATCCTTGCGGGTAGATAGCGGATGGCCACCAAGCGCCCTGGATAAACAGAGCGGTGGGTCAAACCTTCGAATAGTAACTAACAATATATCCGCGATTAACAATTTCCCCGACTAGAGAAGGGGTAGCCCAGGGAACAGAGGCCCGGCTATATAAGGGAGTATGTTTCGCAGCGCGGGCACTACTAACTAACTAGCTAACAGACTTAGACTCAGTTCGGGAATCAGTAGACTAGCTTCTCGATCTCTCTCTCTCCGATCCCTATATTTAGTAAGATCTATATAGTTTTATTTATATATATTTTGTTAAATTCATTTTAACTTGCGATTCTATCTAACGAGTCTTTAGGAACACAGAAACCTAAGATATCCTTGAGTTTTCTGAGGCGCATTCACTTGCGTATCGAAACCTTTTGAATATCGAAAGGACTTGGAATTTTAAGACAATCCCGGGCAATCTGAGGCGCATTCACTTGCGTATCGAAAGCCCTGCAGAATCTGATTTTCTAAGTAACTGTTTTTTAGACAAAAAAACGCGTGCCGGACAGAATTCCAAGATTAGACATTTTTATACAAAACTCGTGAAAGCAATAAAAACCTTTGTTACTAAAGAGAACCTCGGCGGTGTTGAAGAACCCTATCAACCTCCTACAATCATCCCTACGGTGGTTTCGTGCAAGAATTCACCTCATCCCTCGAAATTCGCTCAAAGATATTAAATAATTCGCTTCATCCCAGGGGACTGTCGCATAGGCACGTTGCTCCCGAAAAACCGCGAATCTTCGTAATATAAAATAATATAAAAATCGGTCCCGACGGTAGATCGTGAGACATGAGTCACGAGCAGCATTTTCTAACGCCTTCTACCCTTATTCTAACTTATGTATCGATGAGAGTCTGCTACTGTACAAAGTCAGATTGTCTTTCAAACAGTTTATCCCATCAAAAAGAAATAGATTCGGCATAAAATCGTTTATTCTGTGCAACTGCAAGACAGGTTACATCCAAGACTATATTGTTTATACGGGGAGTGATACCATTATAGGGCCTGAAAATAAAGATTATGGCAAATCGGGAAGCATTGTAATGTCCCTCCTAGAGCCATATTTGGGTAAAAGCCACACTCTTTACGTGGACAACTGGTATACAAGTCCCGCATTATTTAATGTCTTGCACAAAAATTATACAAATGCGTGTGGCACTGTCAAAAAGAGAAGGAGAGAAATGCCAAAAATGAACGAAAAATTGAAGAAAGATGAAGCGTGCTTTCGTTCGGCAGGAAATATGTTAGCCATAAAATGGCAAAACAAAAAAGAAGTTTGGATAATCTCTACAGTACATAAGGCAGAATTTGCGGATGTAAAAAAACGGTACAGTACACAAAATATCGTACAGAAACCATCTTGTGTACTTGAATACTATAAATTGATGGGTGCTGTGGATAAAACCGACACGGTCATCAGCACCATACATTCTACGAGAAAAACCACGAAATGGTATAAGAAGTATTTTTTCATATGATCGTCACGTGGCTATACGGCGGACTAAACAGCCGTAGCAAAAGGATTAAGAGGGCTGGACGACTCCATCTCGTTCCGTGATGTGGCATGGCCATTGCCGCGGCGGGCGGGTGCCTGGAGGGGGAGGTGAAGACCGAGGAAATCCGGACCTCCTCCCCCTTTGCCCATGGCTCAATATGGGCCCAATGCCCGGTAGCGGCGGCGAGGAGGACCGCCGCGGTGGGCTGCGTCTTGGTCGGCTAATCCTCGGCAATGGTGGAGCCGCTGGCAGCGCGTCCCCTGCAGCGGTTCCGATGCCTGGAGCTGATTCATACCAGCTCCAGATACCCGAACACTGTGGACCGCGGTAAGCGTTGCTACCGGTGTGGTGGCACAGACCACCGCGTTGGACAGTGTTCAGTTCCACCGTGCTACCCATTGAACAGCAATCTGGGAAGGAGGGCAGAACAATGCGTCAGCAGCGCGTCCTGTGACCCGGTGCCCTCCAAAAGGAGGGGTAACCAGGATAGGCCGCGAAACGACACGCCCGCGGTGGAGATCCCGCCTACTGGCCAGTTAGACCCGCCATTTATGTCCGGGTTAGATAGTCAGCCAAAGGCCTTTTCGGAAGCCGCACGTCGTCTGGGGACGCAAGAGGAGCCAGCAGGACTGGCAGCTGGTCAGCAGGAGGCCATGGAAATGAAGAACATTTCATGTTCCATCGCCTCCTCCAGGCGAAGCTGTAAAAACATTTTGGTTAGTTTTTTTTTCGTGGGGGAGATCTACATAGACACCACGGCTCCCTGGGGGGAGAGCCGGGGATGTGCTGGATTCTTAACAGCTAAATCCCCCACGGCGGCCACCCTATGCGTAGTTTGGGGGGGCACCGGGAACTACAAGCAGCACATCACGGTGCCCCCTCCCCGCGCTGCAGCCCCATGGGGGCGGCTGACCTACCGGCTAATGCAGGTGCTTACCGGGCATGGCTGCTTCGGTAAGTATCTGTGTCGGATAGGGAAGGAGAGGACGACGCAGTGCCACCACTGCCCCGATAAGCGTGACACGGTGCAGCACACGCTGGAGATTTGCCCAGCATGGCAGTGGGAGCGCCATGCCCTGCGAGAAGAAGTAGGGGAGGATCTCTCGCTGTCGGCCATTGTCCGCGCGATGCTGAACAGCGAGATGTCCTGGCGCGCCGTGGCCTTTTTCTGCGAGCAGGTATTGCTGCAGAAGGAGGCCGTGGGGTGGATTCACAAGTGCGCAGGTCCTGCCTGGCGGGCGGCGAGTCAGAGGGACAAGAGGCTCAGACGCCCCCTGTCACCCCCGGCCAAATGAACTTTTGAAATGGTGGTACTGAGGGAGAGCTCATCAGTACGATGAGCCTCCCATTGCACCAGTGGTACCACCGGGGGTTGCTGGCGGCTCGAGAGGGGGTTCGGTTCCCATTGCACGTAACTCTCCGGGAGGGACGGCGTAGCGTGGCGGCCGCGCGACGCCGTCAAACTAGATATTGATGGCAAGTCTGGGGGTCTTCAGGACCCTCTTATGGTATGGGCAGCCCTAATGGGGCAGCAGCGCTGGGCGGGGGCACCATGATGTGTTGCTTGTAGTTCCCGGTGCCCCCCCCCCCAAACTGCGCATAAGATGGCCCCCGTGGGGGATTTAGCTGGTAAGAATCCAACACACCCTCGGCTTCCCCCCAGGGAACCGTGGTGTCTATGAAGATCTCCCCCACGTAAAAAAAAGCCAACCGAAATATTCTTGCAGCTTCAGTCAGCGATCGCTCGGATAACTCAATGCGGCGGTCATCCGGCCCAATGCAAAAGTTATATTAATTCAGCCCTACGGTCATGTCTAAAGCCACCATAATTTGCATGAGATTGCTTATTCCATCATTGAAAATGCAAACAGCAAGATTCCCTGCAAGAGCCAGGATAGTTTTTCCACTTGATGTTGATTTTGGGACTATTTATCAAACCGTAGCATTAAAGTTTTCATTGCTATTCTTTGTAAAACCACCTAAACACTGTCTAAGAGGGACATCGTTGTTGAATTCTTCGTTGATGGGCTTGATGACGTGAAAAATTGTTCGTGGAAGTGCTTCCTTGCGTGAATAATTATTCAGAGTATTAGTGGCTTTTGCCTTCTGCCACAAACAGTCATGTTGTAGCTTTTTATTTGTCGACAGCTTGTGATACAACGTTACTCAAATTCCATTTTTCATCCTTTCCATTGAATTTTGATTCTTGCGGATGGCCAAGCTGTAGTACATTAAAAGCTCATCGATGAGCTTGCCCGACAATTTTTTTTTCTCACTAAGACCTTCTACTTCTTATTTTCAAATTTCTTAGCAGAGTTCCCACTCTTTTCTGAACATGATGGATACATTGAAAAAGTGTGACGGGATGCCTTTAAGGTGTCGACACTGTCTTCCAAGAAGGATGGGGTGATTCAAACATCACCCGTGTTCCGGATAAATGTAATGGAAGCAGCCAATAAACGGGAGTGTCTCTCACCACCTTCGGCACCCGCGAGCAAGAGGCCTCGCAAGAGTGACGTGACGAAGCGGTTGAAGGATCACTTTCGCAGCAGCAAGAACTATAGTCCTGACTATAGTCAGGAAGAAAAAGACCACCACCAAGACGGATGATGTCGGGAAGATAAAAGGGGCAGCTCCAAAGTCAAAACTGGGGAAGATAAGATTTTCTTGCCCTGATGTCATCAAAATCAAGATTTTGGGTAGGACGTTATACGCTGACATATTATGGAAGGTGAGAACTGCATCGGACCTCAAACTACTGGGAGAGAGGGTCACTCGCATTAGACGCATTAGTGCAGGTGAACTGGAGCTAGAAAGGCCTGGGACGTTGACCCAAGAGCTTCAGACGGTGGTCTCGACGGAACTTAAACGACAGGACCGGGTTTGATCAAGGGAATAGCGACGTTACACGCCACCATCAGCACGCCTCTAATCCAGTCGATCCTTCGCAGATGGTCGAGATTCGTTTCCAGGATCCTTCATGGAGTCCTTACTCCAACGAGCGACTATAATTGTCATATGACGCTGGCGCACTGAGTTCTATCAATATACGTGAGTGGTCCGTTGAGTTCTCGGTGTCCTGCATCAGATCCCATGCTGTCACCAATTTTGCGACGGACGAGATGACCCAAGTCAAATCAATGACTGAGTTCCCCTGTGCCGGCACGCAGGTAAGGACGTTTCCCTGGTTCAAAAGAACCAGGCCGCGGATTGCCGTTCACCTGTTTAGGATCGCGCACGTTGGGTTCGTGGTACGGGAATCTCAAGCCATATTTCAAGCATTGAAGTCCTCGAGAAAGAGGACTAGCCTCAGCAGAAGCCGTCCGACACAGGCCTTAATGTTGGTTAGCCTGTCCTCAAATTAAGTACCATCCGTCATGATACTTATATAAGTCCCCACCACCGTAATGGCCCCCATTGGTCCATTGTAAGCGAAACCCCACCTTGATGCGTGTCGTGGGAGGAGCTCCCTCCTAGGAGCACCAATGGGTGTGGGTGTGAAGCCCCGTCCCACCCACCCAACTCGGGTGATTCGGCGAGACATAATTAAGCTTTATAGCCACTTCCTGATAAAATTCTATTTCTGGGAGGCTTTTTCGGAACGTGCCGTGCCTGGGGCTTTATCCACTTCGATCTCCATAAGAGGTGGAGGCACCACGGCGCTGTTTACCATTTGTGGGAGTATAAGGAGTTGGCGTTGGAGTACCCCTCGGCGTCCGCTACCTCCGCAACCATCTGTACGTCGGCGGCAGATTGAGCCACAACAGGAGGCACGATGTTCTGTCCCCACTGCTTCTGCCTGGTCCCTTTGCCGCTGCTGCCTATTGGCAGCGGCCTTGCTAGGGCGACAAGGAGCAGTGATGTTTCGTTTCTCCCCCGCTGTTGACGCCTACCCTCTTTGCTTCTGTTCAAGGCATACTTAAGTGCACATGGTTTGCCGGCCACCCCGAGTCTGAACATAGCCGACAATTAGGGGTAACACCTGTTTCCACAGTCCAGGGGGTTCGGACACCTCTCTGCTGAAGTCACCTCTTGTAAAACATCTGTGGCACCTCAAAGTACGCATATCAAGGAATTCAATGTCTAATGTTATCCAGAGCAAGGCGGGTGTTCCGTCGTCTGCGGCTTGCCTGGCATTAACCAGAGGAAGGCATAAGCTCTCTTGTACCCTTTTTTTACGTGGGAGAAATGTCTATAGACTCCCCGGCACCCTGGGGGGAGGAAGCTGAGGAAGTGCCCGATTTTTACCCGCTAGAACCCCCACGGCGGCCATCCTAAGCACGGTGAAGGGAGGGACACCGGGAACTACATGCAACACCTCACGGTGTCTTCCCGCACTGCGTCGCCGTGGCGACCCTTGCCTGGGGGGTCAGGAGACCCCCAGCTTACTTAGCTAACTTGACGCCCCCCCCCCCGCAGGAGTTGCGTGAAATGGCGGCCGAGCCCCCACTCGGGCCGCCTGCAACCCCCCGTGAGGCTCTCCTGTACCCTGGGGCTTTGTCAGATGTCCCCTGCTTGGATAACGTCTATCCCACAATTAGCTTTGGCAGCAACAACTGCTAACACCATGTGCGCGTCTGCAGCAGCCTCCTTCAGAAGGCCTCTGACGCAAATATCGTACATCCTAACTGGCCGATCGACTTTGACGTCTCCGTCGCCGAGGACATCTCTCATAAGCCCAGCCAGTTCGTCTGCTTTTTCGACATGATTCTGGTCGGACACCTCAGTGACAAAATCGTGAGTAGCAGCCGGGCTCGTTTAGAGCGGCTCATTTTCCACGCCCACATCCGGGAGTCTGATTTTCGCCTTTGCCACGTGCATATTCCCCTTGAGGGTACGTGACCACGATGACGGAGGCACTGGGTGTCCTCCTCATACGTTTCTTGGGCTTCCCCTGCTTATTAACCGGGGTTTTCGAGAAAGCCCGACCAGCTTGCTGCGTAGCTGCCTACTTTTTCATGGCGGCCTTCTACCTCCACTCTTCTTCTTCTACCCTCCACCCACCTCAGACAGTCTGTTGGTCTTGAGCGATTCGCCCCTTCGCATGCTGACACACTATTTTTGCAGGAGGAGGGCTCCATTTCCCTCTTATCGATGCAGGTTCTGTGGGAGGTATCTACTTGGCCCCTTTCCCACGTCCCTTTGCTTTTTCCCTCTTCTGTTCCGGTTTTAAGAACCGGGAATACTTTACGTGCTATCGCGCTCTTCTTATCTTAGGAAGAAAAAGGTCACCTCCCCCCCTCCCTCTTTCTATTATTACTAGATGAAGGGTAAGAAGATTGCTTGCGAGAGTTGACGGGACCTCGATCAAATCGGAGGGCCCGTCTCCGTGACCCGCATTTCCACTTGGTCTGACGGGTAACAAGGGGGAAGCTTTTTTTGCCCATCAGCCTCCTCATCGATATTTCTCGATACTTGTCGAGCTCCGCCCTTAAGGTCCCGTTCTCGAAGCAAAGCCCGTTTGCCTCCAGAGCGCAGGCTTTCGCAGAATCGGTATCAGCGTCGACGCCCATCCCTATATTATACAGGGCGTCGGCCGCTGTCTTGAATAACGTTACCCTATCGCACATCACTTTTATGAGATTGCCTTGAATATCTTTGCTCTTTACGGTGATTTCGTTGAACAACCGGGCACTATCGATCATCTACGAGAAGAGGTCTCGAGCGGTGGAATCTCTCGAGCGGTGGAATCTCTCGATTTGTGGAATCTCTTCCAAAAGGTTCTCCCTCCTAACCGAATCTTGGCCTTACATTCCTCCAGGTCGTGATTCTCCTGCAGGACGGTTTCCATCTCCTTACGCTGGGACACGAGGTCAGCTAGCTCATTACTAGCGTCCTTCTTTTTAGGACAGTGAACTCTTTCCCTCTCTCCCCACCTGTTGCTGCAGGAACTCCTCGACATCACCATCGCTTCACGCACTAACTCTCGTTATTGAAGTAGTTTGCACGCGCGACTTCGATCTGGATCGTTTCAACTCCGGAAGTCGAACGTGTTCTTCTCTCGAAGCCATTAGAAAAAGAGGACGCCTGGCGGATAAGCCACTGTCGTCGGAGTCTAGCCCAATAGTATTGTCGTGGGAGGAGAAAGCGCGGTGCTCCTCACCGACATAACTTTCCTGCGGTTCCTCTCTACCTCCTTTTTTTACCTTTCATGGCGTTTCAGGTCGGACCGAGACCTGTTCTCGGATCGCGACGTATATCCCATCCGGGATCTGCGTTCGCGAGAGAACTAGACCAATTCTTTGGCGTCTTTTCTTCGAGCCCTCGAAGGCGCCAGAAGCTTCTCCCCAGTCACAGCTTCCTCCACGCCTCCTAGGGTCTAGCCAGGTCTTAAGATGACTACGGGGGTCGGGATAATAATCTCCCTTCGCCATTTCTTCAGTTCCGGCCCGAGGCGTGTATTTTTACTTTTGACCTTTTTTATGATTTCCTGGATTTTGGTTTCTTTATCCTGGTGTTCCTTCCAGTAGAATGGTTGGATACCAACTCTAACGATCCCACCCTAGCCCGCCGCCGATGACTCCCCGCTACAAAGAGGAGGGCGCCGGTAATGGTCATGGGCCCTGTCTCGGAATACATCCGAGTGGCCCTTAGACCCGTTTCTCATTTAGTCATGTCTAGACAGGTGCTGGGGCGCACCTCTGCGTGAGTCCACACACCTCTGGAATGATCGGACACCTTAGAACGACGTGACACCGACGGACACACCTCGCGTCCCCTCTGTTTTAGCAACCACCAGACGTAGTTGCCTGACGATTCCAGAATGCCGGTCCTGTCTCGGAATATGTCTAATTGACCACAGCGACGCTTACCTTGGGGTCAGGCCCCACCAAACAGTTCCCTGCGTGGAGCGCTATGCGTAACTTTACGTTCTAAGTCGAGCCTCCCACTCGCCATCGGCCGAAATTGGGGACAAGTCTGCGACGGCACGATTGGTCCTCGAAAAAAACATATTAGCTTCTTTACCACGACAGGGTGGTGCACACGAGGAGGGTTATTTCGTAATTTAGCTGCATTTCAATGCCGTTTATTGCGCGAAATAGCTAATGGAATAGCTTAGTACTGGCGTATTACCTATATAACCAAGTTTAGTAACAAGTCTCTTCATTACTCCAATTTAAAAATGTTGAAAAATTTGCGAGATTTTGCGCAGAAATTAAGATGGGGTAAGAATGATGTTGTAGAAGGGCATAAAGAGTTTTCTATGCATGCGCGATAATGCTTTGATGAGCGAATCTTTATTTACACTTTATATACACAATGCACTTGAGATGTATTTAAAGTCTTTAGTCACTCGCGATGTGCCAATTCTATCAATTAGATAATACGAGGACTGTGTCGCCCAATAAGCCGTTGGCCGCGCGGTGCTAGCGAACACGGTTTACACAGTAAGTGTGAGCGGTCGTGCTGATTTTGTGCAGTGGACTGGATGAGAAGTGTAATGAAAACTTATAATCTCCGAGTGCACGACACTATGGTATTATGAAGATGTACAAACTTAAAACGAAACAGCAAAGCACGTTGTACGACCGTTTAGTTTGAATTATGTGGCTATAATGGGCAAAGGAAGAAGAAAAATCAGTCACATAATAGACAAAGAGTTGCAGTTGACGCTGCATCGATCTTGCGGCGCTTGTTCGATGCTGCCATCTAATGAGTCGACAGACTCGGGCATTGGTGCAGAATCGCGAACAAAATAAATTTTTCTTTTGTTTTTACTCTCAACTTCTAGACATTTATCTTCGGGAAACATATTTTCGAACTGACATAACAGTATTTTATCTATAAGTAAACGGCTGTCACAAAATATATAGCGACTGTAAGGTCTACAAATATACATGATGCTAATGTTGGTTATGCTTGAAGGATGATGATATTTTATGGTACAGGGACAAAAATGTTAAATATATATTGTTGTAATTATGAATACATCTGTTTCTGCAAGTCAGTCACTTTGTACTGAATAAGCGCAAGTATAATGCCGCGATCACTCATTGGTCCGCATTTGCTTCTGAAAATCGGACATTTTTTTGCCGATAAATAACCACAAATCTATTGGCAAATTCATAATGATCTACTATTCATTTGTGACGTATTTTTCTTACAGGAATAACGTCGCGCTGCGGAAGGTAGGGGGTCGACTCAATCAGTGAACGATATCGTTGGTTCCGGATAAAGGTTGAATCGGTTTGATATACTGCAAGCGTTTATTCTAGATATGTGCAAGTGACAGAACCTAGACGATGCGTACCACTATCACGTATACCGGTATGAAGTGAGCGTTGATATAAATGTATCGATAGGGAACATTTGTTGTGAACAAGCCTTAATTTTTTTTTGTTTGGTTGGTATGACATCTGCCAAACATATTTAATATACATCAAATCATTGAACAAACAACATCATATTTTTTTATCGTGTTAAAAATGTTGAATTTCTTACCAGAAAGTAATGACTTGCGGAAAGCATTAATGTTTTGTTTTCATTTGAAGGAAAGTGCTACAGAGTTGTATTGAATGCTTGTCGAGGCATATGGTGATCATGCTCTATCAGAAGCAACATGCAAAAGATGGTTTTAACGGTTCAGAGATAATGATTTTGATGTGAGAAATGATGAACGTGGAAAACCACCAAAAAAGTTTGAAGACGCCGAATTGCAAGCAATATTGAATGAAGATGATACTTTGAGTGAAAAGCGAATGGTAGCAATGGTAAATGTTTCATAACAAACAATTTCTGGCCGTTTAAAAGCTATGGAAAAAATCCAAAAGTATGGGAAATAGGTGCCACATGAATTCAATGAAAGACAGATGGAAAAACCGAAAAAACACATATGAAATTTTGCTTCAAAGACACGATTCAAAATTGGTGTTTCATTTTCTCAAAAAAATGCTCTCTTCATACCGATACACCTGATATACTTACAACTAAGCAGCAAAGGAGGGATGCCCTGTGTGCATAACTCAAGCGCCTTTTTCACGGTCGGTCAAGCAATGTAAGATCAAAAAGGGTCCCCAGTGATTATCGTAGCAAATATATAAAAATAATAAGGATAGTTCCCGTTTAGGCACGTAGAAAAACAATGAGCTATTAGAGTTTATCGCTTTGGGGAAACGTCTATTTCGACGCGCATAATAAATTTATTCTTGAATTTATTGTTAGTGTACGAGTAATTTTTAACATCGTCTTCATTTCGTCGTTCTTCATTGCAAGCCACTTAACGTCCTATAAGCCCTAAATTGGTGACTTCGACGTGGATATATATACATAATATTTGATTTCCCTCGGGCTTGCAATAATATCGCAGAACGAAGATGGTTCAGTTGACGCGGATAACCATGGGCAACGAGTAGCGGTGCGCGTCCCACCGTTTTAGGCAAAGAAAGCAGCACTCTGGTTTCGTTTATCGGAAGGGCAGTTTGTCATCGGGGGCATTACCCAAGACTCGACAAAATTTTTGTACGTGACCGTGAATTTGCATGCAAAATACGCGTGTGAGGTCGAGGACGTTTTGATAGACCCACAGTGTGAGAGCGATTATAAGAGGCTGAAAGACGAGCTCATCCGTCGACTCTCAACCTAGTGCGAGAGGCAGATACAGCAGTAACTCGAGCACGAGCAAACTCGCGATTACACACCATCGCAATTTTTGAGACATCTGCGACATCTAGCTGATGTCTCAATACCGAACGATTTTCTTTGCACGTTGTGGCTTGGAAATTTGGCGACATCTATGCAAGCAATATTGACGACACAGGCGGATACGCCGCTAATAAACATCGTTGAACTCGCCGATCGAATCAACGAGGTCATTCCGCTAACGCTTGTGGTAACAGTCGCCCAGCCAATGCAAATGGATTATTTAGCAGATATGATTTCTAGCATGGTCACAGCAAACATCGAGAAAGTGACAAGGGAATAATCTAGGCGTGTCCACTCCAATGAAGAAGCAAGTTCTCGCGGCGTCATTTTTCGCAAAGTCTAGTATTAATTCTATTTCTAATATGAATTCTCTTTTGGTATTTTTGTGCTTTTTTAAATTTGATTCCATCAGAGGTGTATTGCATTTGTTGTTAAATTTAATGGGATGTTGGTGAATAGTGATGTAAGGTCAAAGGAGACTTTGGAATAATTATTAGGTACTTTTATGTTTTGTAATTTATTAACCCTTTGCATTCAAGAGCCGACTCTCGGTCACTACGATGTTTTACGCGAGAACTTTAATGCCGCGTGAGACACGCCAATCTTTGTACATATTAAATCTCTCTGAAATCTCCAAACCATAAGGAGAGTATACCTATACTTAAAAATATACCAACAAAGCAGAAGAACAAATGCCTCGAAGATTAAACGGCCATACCAAATAGCTACTCCACTCTACCGAAAAAGTCGTCGAGCGCGAAGGATTAATAATGTCAAAACTATTAGTTATGTGGCTATGTGGTCTGTTTATGTTATTTTATATTATACCATGTAGAGATAATGCTTTCTATAGAATGGGGAATCAATTAAGTTGACAATGACATGCAAAGGGTGAACGAAAGAGGTTACGCATCTTAGGGAGACCATATGCTCTCGTAATGGACAGATCCAGAGATGTGTAGATAGCGGGATTATACGGGACGTAATCATTTGAATTCAACGCCACTATAGTATTGCCTTTGTCAACGCGTGTAAAGAAAATGTGAGGATTTCTGTTCAGAACAGTTTTGGCTATGGCTATTTTTTGGTTTATAATTCTGTTGGCGAAAAAGATACAGAATTTTTTCTTTAACACGTTAAGCGCCACGCCGGTCCCTAAATACCGGCGCACAACTTTCCGTTCAGGCCGTTTAGGTTCCGGAGGGACCGGCGTCAGACTTTTACTTCGTGTTTTCATCGCGCGCGTGTCGGTCCTTCCGTACTTGTAAGATTGAACGTTTATTTTAAGCGGCACCGTTTTTGTTTGGTCAATGCTTTAAGGAAAAGAATATAATACTTAAAAACATTAATGTAATTTATTAAAACAAAATAAGCAAAGGTGAGGTTTCTGTCTACAATCATTACAAAAGGTTGTTACTTTTGGCGTTACATTTTTAGCTGTCTTTGGTCCTAACATTCGTGTATTATATTTATAACATTTGATGCAGTATTTTCTAATTTTGTGCACACTGCCTTCCTTTTTTATCAAATGATGTCGAGGATTTACACGGGTGTCCACTTGTTCCTCTTCCTTCTCGTACACAAATGTGTCAATTAATTTTTTACGATACATTGTGATAGACATCTTTTGGGCTGTTGTTTCTTGGTGTATGAAGAAGGAATTTACAACGGCGGTGTTCAATAATAACTCAAAACCCAATTTTCGATACCACTTCATCGATTTCCGTAATGGGTTTTCCCGCATTATAATCTATGACAATTGTTGGTTTACTAACGATTTTTGATTTTGTTCGAACGGTTTCCATTTCTAATGTATGTTTAGTCGAAAGTAATAGAACGTTACGATTCTCTCTCCACTTTAAAACTGTGATCCCTTCTTTACTCTCTTGAGCGACACATTCCCCCCGTTTTAGTTTCTTGAATACCACTTCTTTTGGGTTACCCTTGCGGTTACTCCTTAGTGTACCAATCAAGTGGGTATTTTTGTCTATGAGTTTTTTGGCCAAATTTACACTAGTGTACCAATTGTCAGTACAGAGTGTATGGCCTTTATGAAATATATTTTCACACAAATTCATGACTATTTTTGTTGATGTCATGTTTACTTTCGTCGAATGTTTTGCCACTGTAAACACTTAAATTATATGTATAGCCGAGGCCACAGCTGAGTTTAAAAATTTGTATGCCATACTTGTGTTTCTTCTGCTTCATGTATTGTCGGAATATAATACGTCCACGAAATAAAATCATTGATTCATCAATACAGATTAATTCTGTTGGATGGTAATATTTTTAAAAATTTTTGTTCACATCGTCGATAATCGGCTGGATTTTGTATAAACGGTTCGTGGTATCTGCTGTTTCATTGTTGCAAAAGTGAAGCATCCTCAAAAGAATCTCAAATCGATTCCTGCCCATTATTTTGTGTGGGAATGGATGATAATATTGCGGATCCCTGGACCAATATAAATATATCGCTGGATATTTTACCAACCCCATCCATAAGATGAGCCCAAATAAGCGCTTGATTTCATTTTTACTTGTAGGGACCCACTTATTTATACGCCTCGAAGCACTTATTGATTGCTTTTGCACTGCGTATGTATTTGTTTGGTCGCTTATTTCCTGAAGTATTTCGTCCGTGACCAATAGAGCGTAAAAGTCTCCCACATTGTAACAATTTTGTAATGTGACATTAGATATGTCAACCCCATATGCGCACCTAAAAGTTCTTATATATGTTGATTTCCTTGTGGATCAAACCATTCTTGATCACCAGTTGTATTAGTACCCACACGCTCATTCTGTAATAAACTTTCATCGTCGAACGAGCGCAATACACGGCGATGACGAAGTGTTGGCACTAAAATTTAATTGCTTGACGTATCACTTGATGACATCTTGATTTTTTGGCCAACAAACTTTTGAATTTCTGGTCAAGAAGAAGTACAAGAAGACTTGGAGACTAAACGAAACTGGGCTACGATATCTATGCAACTGAGGACCTGTTACGCGTTCGGGCGTCGTTAGGCCTCGCTTTTCGGTCTTTTGTCTTCTACCAAGGAGAAGGGACTATATAGATATAAACAAAGTATGTGCAAAGTATTTATTGCGATTGGAACATGTCAGGCTCCCGAATGCAATTATTTGCAAGTGTAGAAGTAAACATTCGAAGACAAGCCCCGGCCATCAACCCGGGTTACGTTACCCGAAATCAGTTTATACTCTGGCTCGCCTATCGGCGAGCGGCCCGGCAGGGCCCGCCTGACGGCTAGCTGTGGCCTGAACGGAACGGTACATGAATTCGGCGTGGCGCTTAACGTGTTAAAAACCCTTCCAGTGTATTGACTATAGATGTTCAAAGGTTGACAGACAAAATTCTCAAAAACAATAATTACCCTACACATATAATCAACAATACGATAAAAAGCCGCCTAAACAAGATTCTATACACCACTACAAATAAATGTAATATTAACAATGGCAACAATAAACAGGATAACAATTATTTCATTTCCATTCCATACGTTAGCAACATTACACAAAAAATCAGTAATTTAAAAAAAAAATTACAAATATTACACAGCTTATATACCGAATAAAAAACTCAATAATATAATAATACTTGGTAAAGATAAATGAAACAAAAACTATAGAAAAAATGTGGTATATAGAATCCCGAGCAAAGATTGCAATAACAGTTACATTGGTCAAATAAAAAGATGTTTTTACCCCGTGTCCGAAAGAATGTACGTAGCTTACAAAATACTTCAACCAGAGTCGCGCTACATCACCGTGAGTCTGACTGCCACATAGATTTTGACAATGCCACCATCCTTGACCAGAAACCTTAGTATTTCAAGAGACTTATCTCCGAAAAGATTCGTATAAAAATTGAATCAAACCCAATTATATTTACAAACTGATACAATCAACTTAAATTTCTCATACAACAATCTCCTTAAGAATCTAAAATAAAATAATTCTTTCAGCACATCCGTTCATTCCTGGAGTTCAATTTTCCCGCCAAATTCACTTCTTCTTCATACTTTTTGCATTCCCCAATTTAATGTTTTAATATCTATAGATGCCTTTGCTCGTTACTTTTAAAATGTACTTGCCATCAGTCTTCTGGTGACCTCTGTTCAAACAAGATCAAAGAACAGCCATTCTGCATATTCACACCTATACATTTTTTAAATTGGATCGTCTCTATACTTTTGATACATTTTTCCATCAAAAGATACACATATCTATAAGGACAACATAGTAATCTGAGGGAAAAAACGCACACACAATCATATTTATCATATGCACGATAAAGTATGCCCCGGATAGCTCTTTTTTCAATATCCGTTCAGACATAATTTCAAACTATAAGAATATTTCTCAACATAATTATGCAATGTGTATGTAATGCATAAGTTCATTATACATTTTAAAAAATCACATGTCATTTCTCATTATCCACACTATCCACTCTGAGTGTTACTTTAGATTATTCTAGCCTCATCCATAGGGTTATCTACCTTTTAATTATGTAGCTTTAGAATCTATCATGGTTTTACTTATCAATACTTTACGCTTCAATATTGTACAACATTATGTATTTTTGTAATATTCAGCTTATAACATCGGGAAAAATATACAAGAATTATTCGAAACATCGGGAAAAATATACAAGAATTCTTTGCCTTACCTAGACATCTGATAGAACATCATGCTCGTGGGCGCTGAGATAAAATACCTGGAGCTCACTTTGGACGGCCAGTGGCGGTTTACGGCCCACTTCGATCGCCTGGCCCCCCGCGTGGAACAGATGGCTGGCTGGCTAGGCCGCCTCTTTCCAAACCTTGGGTGGCCTGAGGAGAGGGTCCGCCGCCTTTATGCAGGAGTCGTGCGGTCCGTGGCCCTGTACGGGTCCCCGGTGTGGTCGCGCAACCTGATGGTCAGCTGGCACAGCCGGGAACGGCTACGCCAGAATCGGCGATCGACGAGGCGACCACGAGGCGTCATGCCCGTGAGCGCGCTGTTTCGGAGTGGCAGAGAAGCCTCTCCGAACCCGTCAACGCGGGACAGCGCGCTGTCGCGGCTGTCCTACTCAGTCTCAAAAAGTGGCTGGACAGGACCTGGGGACGGCTGACCTACCGGCTGACGCAGGTGCTCATTGGGCATGGTTGCTTCGGTGAGTACCTGTGTCGGATAGGAAAGGAGAGGACGACGCAGTGCCACCACTGCCCTGTCCTGCGTGCAGAGGTAGGCGAGGAGCTCTCGCTGCCGGCTATCGTCCGCGCGATGCTGAGCAGCAAGAGATCTTGGCGCGCCGTGGCCTCCTTCTGCGAGAAAGTAATGCTTCGGAAGGAGGCCGCGGGGCGTATCCGAGAGCGCACGGGTCTCGCGCGCGTAGGGTCAAGTAGAGAGGACAGGGGGCACATCCGCCCATTGTCGCTCCCGTCTGACTAAGCATTTTTGCTTGTAGTGATGCCTCTGAGGGAACAGCTCATCCGTACGGTGAGCGTCCTATTGCACCAGCTGCATCACTGAAGGTTGCAGGCGGCTCGAGTGGGGGCTCGGGTTGCCATTGCACGCAACTCTCCGGGAGGGATAGCGTTGCGTAGCGGCCACGCAACGTCGTCAAATTAGGCCTTTTGGCGATTTGGGGGGTCCTCAAGACCCTCCCACGTATGAGTGGCCCTAAGGGGCTGCAGTGCGGGGGGGCACCGTGATGTGTTGCTTGTAGTTCCCGTTGCCCCCCCCAAACTGCGCATAGGATGGCCGCCGTGGGGGTTTTAGCCGGTAAGAATCCGGCACACCCCCGGCTCTCCCCCCAGGGAGCCGGGGAGTCTATGAAGATTTCCCCCACGTAAAAAAACCCCTCTCTGTAATCGTAGATGCGTCCGATTATGCAATAGGTGCTACACTGCAACAGCAAATCGCCAATAAGTGGCCTCTTGCATTCTTTACAAGGGCGCGTATATCTGCCGAGCGTAAATATAGCTCTTATGACCGCGAATTATTTGCAGCATACACCGTAGTTATAAAATTCCGACATTTGATCGAAGGTTGTTAGTTTGTCAAACCACTTAATATCTCCTTCCGACAGCGTCCCCAAAAATGTTTGCCGTGACAATTTCGATATTTAGATTTCGTCGGATAATTTACCATGGACATCCGGCATATCGCGGAGAAAAATAATTTCATCGCGGATGCATTGTCGCGAATAGAAAGTATTTCAAAATCGATAAATTATGAAGTTCTCGCTACGTCGCAAAACCAAGATAAAACATTGAAGCATCTTTTTTCGCAATCCAATTTTTTATTGGAGCTAAGGAAGATTCAAATGCCGTCCACGGATTCTAGAGTGTATTGCAACGTCTCAATGTCCAACGCCACACCATACGTTACGGAACTATCTCGTGACGAGATATTTAACAAAATGCACGGATTCTCGCATTCCAAGATCCGTGTCACGCAAAAACTAATTAGGGAACAATTTATAAGGTCATCGATAAATACGGATTGTCGAGAATGGACACAATCCTGCGTACCATGTCAGCGATCTAAAGTCACGCGACATGTCACAACACCACTGGAAAAATACAGCCTGCTCCAAGAACTTTTTGAGCACCTACGTGTAGATCTGGTGAGTCCTCTACAAGTGTCACATGGTCACAGGTACTGCCTGATCAGCACTGATCGGTTTACGCATTCACCGCAGGTAATTCCTATGGAGGAAATCACAGCAGAGGCTACGGCGAATGCATCGTTAGGGAGCTGGATAGCACGTTTTGAGATACCGTTGAAAATAACAACTGATTAAGGTCGTAAATTTAATAGCCAATTGTTTGGCGAATTAACGCGCCTTTTGGGAATCACGCACATAAAGACGACCGCATATCATTCGGCAGCAAATGGGTTAATAGCAAGAATACGTCGGCAACTTAAAGCCGCTATTACGTGCTATATTTCAGAGGAATGAACAGAAGTCTTGTCAACAGTGTTGTTAAGCATTCGCACCGCCTACAGGGATAATGACTAAGAAACGGTGGCGGAGATGGTTTATGGGACAATGTCGCGACTTTTAGGAGAATTCTTGATATCACAGACTACCCCTTGCAAATCGGACTTTGTGATCCAACTGAGACATGAAATACGTGATATTCGATCAATTCCAACGGCTACACATGAAAATCAAACTACGTTCGTTTACAAGGAATTAAAAACGATGCCACTTGTGTTCATACGCCATGATGCGATACGAAGACCCTTGCAGAAACCTTATGATAGATCGTACAAAGTTCTCGAGCGCCGTAAAAAAAACAATTAGTTTTACATATCAACGTCGTCGCTTAGCGGCGCCGAAAAATGAGGAGTCATTAAAGATTTTCGCTCTGAGGAAACATCAATTTTGACACGCATAATAAATTTATTGTTGAGTTTATTATTAGTGTATGAGTAATTTTTAACTCCTTCGCTCCAAGCCACCTAACGTTTTATAAACCGTAAAATAATATGCGATTTATACCTAGACAAGCTTAAAGCTAGGATCCTATCGGTTAGGTGGGCATAGTCCTAATCCCTATTGCAGTGCGGGCGGAATGGTCGCCGTTATTTGGTGCGTTCGGAATCCGCTACCAGTCAGCGCGGTCCGGATCGCTTCTGGTCGGAGTATTTAGTATATGAAGTTTGAAGTGCCCGTTGCTCAAGTTTGTCTCCTAAGAGGCGGGAGTCGATCGAGTTAACGGCTATCCGCTACTGGCGTCGGCACAGACTGCCAGGAGTACCGTTGGATTTAGCGCAGGTGATTACAAGCCTAAAGACATCTTGGTAGAAGCTCGTCACTATTGGCGAATATTGCGAATTTGCAAGCAAGTGCTCGCAGCCGTCGGTGCGGTAACCGTGGCTCGGGTATCCTGCCGCGGGCTGCCTGACGGATATATCCGCTTATTCGTCACATATTTCT
The DNA here is from genome assembly GCA_038496175.1 of Ampulex compressa. NCBI lineage: Eukaryota > Metazoa > Arthropoda > Insecta > Hymenoptera > Ampulicidae > Ampulex > Ampulex compressa. Next base: position 75,259 of record JBCFXI010001090.1, read on the forward strand.
GGATTTTTGTTTAGCAATCGCAATTTTTAACAGATTTACGTTACATTGCATTTCACTGGTGATAAATGCTGTTTTACGATTATATAACTTTAAGCATTTATCGGAAACCAGTTTGTTAATTATTTCTTATAGCACTGTTGTTTTGTTTATAATAATTTATTGCAACTATATTTATTATCCCCTCAAGCATATTCAATTCACGAAATCTTGACTCTTCATCCTCGATTATTTTTCCTATTTTTCGTCATGGTATATCAGGTGTATAAGCTTAATTCTGTGGTGTGCTCATAAATGACATTAAGCACATAATGGCATTAATGAACATATAAGCTGTCATGGCACTTCATACTTGCATTGTTTTATGATATTGACATTGGGAAACTTTATCAGTACTCATCGTCAACCATTTTGATACTACAACATGCATTTTTCGTTTAATATTAATGCCTAGTTTTTTGCCAGAAGAAGAGAAAATGCGGAAAGAACTGCTTTTCTGCTTCAATTTGAAGAAATCGGCTGCCGAATTGCATCTAATGTTCGTGGAGATATACGGCGATAGCGTTTTATGGAAAACAATGTGCAAAGATTGGTTTCGCCGGTTTAGAGATGACAGTTTTGACCTGAGCGACAAAAAGCGTGAAAGCGTTTTGGGCGAAAACGATACCTAGTCACAAAAAATGCTTGCCGCACAATTGGGTGTTACTTAACCAGCCATTTTCATGCATCTCCGTGCCATGGAAAAGATTTAAAAAATCGAAAAATGGGTGCCGCATTAATTGAACGATAGGTAGGTGAAGCGACGCGGAAACACATGCGAAATCTTGTTCGCCAAACAAAAAAGATAATCATTTGTACATAGGATTGTAACCAGCGATGACAAGTGGATATATTTCGAAAATCCTAAAGAAATCGTGGGTTGATCTCAGCCGATCATTCTGTGGTGTGCAACATTTTCCCCAAGAGCGAATCGTTTCAGATGGAAGACGATGCTGTGCGTTCGGTGGAATTTTTAGGATATGAGTTATTGAAATCTGGTGAAACTGTTCATGCCCACTGTTACCATCAATAACCGAGCAAATTGGACCGCGCTCTACGTGAAAAAGGGCCGGAACATCCATGAAGACATGAGAAGCTGATTTTCCTCCACGAAAGCGCACCAGCGTACGCATCAATAATAGTTTGAAACTTCTTGGAGACATTCTACTGGGAGGTGCTATCACATGCCGCTTATTCACCAGACCATAAATTCACAAGTACCATCTCTTTTTGTCGATAGATCATGCGCTCGCTGAGCAGCACTTATTTTCTTACAAAGACGTGCGAAAATTACTTAATGAGTGGTTTGCTTCGATAGATAAGAAATTTTTTTGGGGTGGTATCTACAAATTGCCCAAGAGATAAGAAAAATGTGTAGCCAGCAAGGGAAAATATTTTGAATAAAATCGGTTTTTGCTTTCTATGCAAAAAAACATGTGTTTTTCTGACTAAAATACAGCGGGTTTAAGCATAAGCTTAAGTGTATAAACACATCCTTGGTAAAAAAATTATTAAGAACTATACCAGGTATGTGTGGTGCATCATGTCCCAATCTCGTTCTAAGGCAAGCTATTACACGACTTAATTTTACAACAAATTTAAAATAGGGGTCACTTGAATTCTCTCTTATGATCTTGTAACCTTGATCAGTGTATTACAATTATTGTTTTTGTATTGTGAATAAATACTGAAGGTGGCCGCATATCAAAATAGGCGAAACGTTATGGAATTTCGGATATTATTCTTAATCATCTACCTATGGTTGCTGCGAAATCAAGAATCGTTCCAAGAAGTTATGCATTATTGTCGGCTGTCACGATCTACCGTCGGGACCGATTTTTATATTAATTTATATTACGAAGATTCGCGGTTTTTCGGGGACAACGTGCCTACGCGACACTCCCCTGGGATGAGGCGCATTGTTTAGTATCTTTGGGCGAATTTCTCGAGGGATGAGGTGAATTCTTGCACGAAATCACCGTAAGGATGAGGTTGATCCAGGAAAGGTACCGAAGTGTATGCAGGAGAATGATTGGGTTCTTCAACACCGCCGAGTTTCTCTTTAGTAACAAAGGTTTTTATTGCTTTTTCGAGTTTAAATGAAAATGTCTAATCTTAGAATTCTGTCCGGCACGCGGTTTTCGTCTAAAAACAGTTACTTAGAAAATCAGATTCTCCAGGGCTTTCGATACGCAAGTGAATGCGCCTCAGATTGCCCG